>JADLZK010009656.1:0-197558 GCA_015847255.1 Hyparrhenia diplandra | reverse complement strand
AACCCTTAGGCTTCGTTTGGCTGCCGGTGTATAATATACAAGTGTGAATAGTACCACGCATGGATTGAGTTGACCCACGCCATCCACCCAATACGCGCGTGGGACTCGGTCCGCTGGTGGCCAGGTGGTTCGCGCGTGGGTTCGCGCGTGGGACTCGGTCCGCTCGGGTTGTTCCACCAGTTTAATTACAGCCTTTTGTTTTGGTCTCGCCGCTGGACTTATGATTTCAAAAACTACTAAAATCAATATAAAATACTTTTTTGAGAATTATCAATACAAAAACACTTGACAATAGAGTAAACAAAAATCAATATAAAAAGATCCAGAAAAATAAAAATAACCTAACAAAGAAAAATATTAGAAAAAAATCAAACATGTATGCGCATATGTACTTCTAAAATCCTGCGTTAAAAATTACCAAAAAGAGAGTAGAATTTCACATAGCAAAATGAGAAATTAACGTGCTTGCACAAGGCTGAACACATATTACAGCATGAAATATTTATAAGTGAACTAGGACCATAGATTCAACACTAAACATCCAGGTATTTGATAGCAGTAGATAACTTTTGGTAGCCAAGTCTTATAATTTGAAATCTATTCAAGGTTCCCTCAGCAATTTGTCCTACACCAGAAAGTTTCAAATAATAATATTTAGGAGAAGTGAAAAAAAATATGCTTGCCTAGTAGAATGTAAAGATAGAGCAATGCAACATACCATCATATAGCTCTCCTAAAGCCTCAAACAATGGGAATGGTTTACTTTGGAATTTCTTGGCGTTCTTATGACTCTATTTAATGAATATAAGAATGGAAAGTAATTAGCACTAAGTTTTAGAATTTGACAAGAATTAACAGCAGCAAGAGGTGAAACTCACAATAATGATATTGTCCCAAACAGCTTGATCTGCAATAATCCTGCACAACTTATCATCCCATGATACACCACTTTGTTTTCTTACTTCTTTTAGAAGTCTGTATTCCCTCTTAAGCTCTTTCTCTTTGTCTATAATTTGAACCCTTGTAAAGTTGACATAGGGAACTTCTCATGGAATAATTTGACGATTCTGTTCCATGCTTCTGTGGTCCAAGCATTCTGACTCCTATAATAGTCATTGTTGTGATCATGTAGTAGTTCAACCAAACCCTTTTCAAGCCCCGCATTCCAATTGGCTCTTGGTACAGCTAGAATAGAGAAGCACATGTCACATGTAAATTTTAGTACATGAATGAAACATACTTGTGTTATTGTGTAACATGTACAGAAACATATATGTTGCTCGATAAAACATTCAAGTATCTCTGATCTCTCACAATGAGCACAGAAAGTGGATCTAAAAATTTCAGTTAGCTAATACTGAAACAATGAGCACAGAAACTGGAACTGAAACATAGCTAAAAACTGAAACAAAGCATCGTGTACTGAAGCAATGCTGAAACTAAAGGTACACATCATACCTTTAGGCGATGCCTTTTTCTTTTGAGCTTTAGAAGTCTTTGGAGATGGTTTTCTTTGGGCAGCTGCAACCTGCATCAAATTGAACTTTGGGGAACCTCTGATAAACATTGTTGCTGCAAATACAAAAATCTGGTATTAAATTTAAGCATACAAAAGTCTGCAAATACAAGAATCTGGTATCAAATTCAGTTTAATGTAAAAGTAATAAAGAGATCACCACTCATCATTCCTTCGTCGCACAAGTTAAATATCTTGTACTACCATCACTCAAAATATGTTTGGTATTTTGACTAAAGAAAAACACAAAGAATTCAATTTTAGTTTAACTAGAGTATGAACACAGCAACAAGCCAACAATAGCTGCAAGGTCATGCACACTCAATTACAGCCAAGTGAGATCAACAGTACTACCTATTTACTAAACAAAAAAAAAAAAAAGCTCACACATGCTTCACTTATTTTTAATCTTAGGATATGTCAGTACTCCTGATCCTCATTACTGCATACTACTTTCTCTGCCAAAGCAACAAATTTAACAAAGTTGCTACTCTAAGACAACAGGGGGGACCAAATAAGCACAATCTGTAGGCGGCAGTCTTAGCTAGCTAGCAGGCTTAACGAGAGAGACATGCTACGATCCAACACTAGTGTCCTTGCTCGTGCTCAATTAATTCTAGGTTCTAAAAAGACAGAGACCAATGCGCATACTGATTGAATAAAAAGCAAACATCATAACTTACAAATAGTGTCTATCTTTAGCATCGTGCACGATTTACTAATTTTAGAAAATGCAAGCAGCAAACAATGCAAGAGACAGAATCTACCAACGGGATCAATTATTATTTTCCTATTAGCAGGGAGGGAGGGAGGGAGATCTGGCTAAACCTGGAAAAGAAAGCCTTCTTGTCGAGATGGTGTAGATCCTAGACCACAGCAGATCCCGAACTTGGAGACGTGAGCACCACAGACTCGGAGGAGGAGCAAGAAAAGAGATGAGGAAACCGGTGCCCCGCCGCCGCCGCTGCATAAAAACGAAACCGGTGAGGGAGAAGGGGGGTGGAGGAGGGGATTAGGCCGAGCCGGAGGCGGAGAACATACCCGTTTCAAGCTAAACGACCGCTGCCGGCAGGAACCAATGCCGCCGCCGCCGCCGTCGTGTACCAAACCCCTAACAACGAAACTAGGTGAGAGAAGGGAAATGGAGGTGTGGATGAGACTCAGGAGGAAACGGAGGCCATGTACCTGCTCTCGCCGGAGATGGAGGAGCTGCACGAGGAGGATGGGGCGCGAGGCGGCGGCGCGAGGAGGGAGCCCCGGTGCGAGATCCCGCGAGCTCAGCTCGCGTCCACGCCGTCCACGCCACGGGTGGAGATGTTTTCTCACGAGCGGGTTGGCGCGGGTTGGCGTGGATCAGGCCGCGATACACTTCCTCACACGGGCAGCCAAACGCGATATCGATTGGGCGTGGATGGATACACCAGCGTGGGCCTCCTTCCACTTGCGGGCGTGGATTGGGCCAGCTTACACTCCAATACGCTGACAGCCAAACGAGGCCTTAGCGTTCCCATTTCCATACGTTTCTGCAGCGAATGAAACCACGTGCTTCATTAAAAAAAATCAAATTTCCTCTGCCCTCCAATTCTCTGGCCTTTTTGGAGCGACGAAAACACGGGCTCCATTCAAATTTCGAACCGAAACCAAAACCTTCCAAAAATGGAACGCTCCACCTCCACGGTCCACGCCGAGCGCTACTTCAAATGAAACCACATCTCGTAAAATACCAACGAAGCCCGAAGCTACCCCTTCGGCTGATAGGTGGACCCAAAAAATCAGGGCCCACAAATCAGTGTCATCTTTCAAGAGGAGGCCGGGTCGCGTTCGCTCGGACACGACCCGAAAATTTCAAGGGTTTTTGATCTGTGCCATCGGAATTTTGCGAGGTTGGAGTTACTGCCATTACTGATTCACTAATCCGAGATATACGCCATTACTGATTCCGTAGCTCGTCGGTTCCTGCCATTTTATACGTATCACCTCTGCTCCCACGTACACACAGTTCGTATGGACCTCCTTGCCCCTCCGTTCACGTTAGAAGGCAACAGCAACGCGCTAGACCGTCCGTCTGGGCTATGGACGCCGTTTTCCTCCTTCCTTGTCTTCTCCGTGACAGCTTGCAACTCCATGGCAACCAAAGTGGGCCATGGACGCCGGCCGCCGTCGTGCCCCTCGGCCATGGCGGCCACATTGCAGCGTCGAGATCACTCGCAGCCATGTAAAAGCAGCAACAGCTTTGTATGCCATGGGCAAGCAGGATCAGCAGCTACGTGCGGCCATAGGCAAGCAGCAGCACCTACGTACGTCCAAGGGCAAGCAGCAGCTCCTTGCGTGGCCATGGGCAAGCAACAGTAGCTCCGCACGGCATCAGCAAGCAGCAGCAGTTCCGTACGTATGGGCAGTGCAGCCATGGGCAAGCACCAAGCAGCAGCTCCATGCGCCTCCGCCTTGAGTGCCGGAGCCCGGAAGAAGAAGGGTCGCTCGTCCCTCCTCAACATCTAGAAACGGATCCGTCTTGGATGCCCACGATGACTTGAAGAGGCGGAGCTTCTTCTCACGGTGGCCAAAGCCGGAGGCGAGCTCGTCGTCATCCTCGTCCGCGGCGCCGGCGCTCCGTTCTCCCCTTGGATCTGCAGCTCAAGGCGCAGGAGCTTTGGCTTGCCATGGCTGCACGGGAGTTCCGCCCGCCATGGCCGCGTGGGTGCTCCGCCCGCCATGGCCGCTTGGGAGCTCGAGGCGGAGGAACTACGACCCGCCATGGCTGTGCGGGAGCCCCGCCCTGACATGGCTAAGAGGCACGATGTCGGCCACGACCCACTTGGTCGCCAACTCGCCATGGGAGTTGGGACTCGGGAGCAAGCTGTTATGAAGAAGACAAGGAGGATGAAGATGACTAGTAGGGTCCGCGCATCAGTGACACAGAGAGAGTAAGAAGGAAGGGGTAATTTTGTCCCTACGAAAATACAATGACAACATGTACAGCTGCAGTTGGGCCCCTGGCCTCTCCATACGTATATAATGGCATATGTCAAATATAACAAGAATTGTAATGGTGAGGCTCAGAATAGATGAATAGTAATGGCTTTTTTCCAAACTACGAAAATTACAATGGCTGCAATCCAAAAAAACCAAATTTGAAACCAGCGTAGCCAACTCTTCGATCCCGCCCGCGCAGCCCGTCGCTCACTGACGTTGTGTCCCCACATGTCAGAGGTGACCAGGGCGCGTCATCTTTAACACCTGTCCATTTCCTTCATCCTCCGTATCCCTGTTTGTCTCTCTCTTCTTCCCCCCATCTCCGAGCCGGAGCTGGAGCTCCCAAACCCTAGGCTTCACCGGGGGCCATCTCCGCCACGCCAGCGATGCCTCTCGCCGCAGCGGCTTGACGGGGCGTCGCGTGGCCCCCAAATCTACTATCTCTTCGGCGGAGAGCGCGGCGTGGTTTTCTGTGGGAGGCGCCGCGTGGGTGGGACATGGAGCCGAGGCGGATCTCGGCCAGCCCGCGCCCGTGCAGCGGGCGCCGGGTGGTGGCGGCCAGGAAGAGGCCGAGGCAGGAGGCGGTGGTGAGCAGCGTGCGGAAGCTGCAGCGCCGGGAGATCAGCTCCCGCCGTGACCGCGGCTTCGCCATGAGCGCCGCGCAGGAGCGCTTCCGCAACATACAGCTGCAGGTTTGTCCCCTAGCCCCTCGTTACCACTATCTCAAGCGTCAGTAAGTTAGATCCTTTCCGTATGCCCCCGTATAGTGGTTAGCCGCCAGTTCTAGGGCTGAGGAATTACGGCTCGGGGGTGCTCACTGACCTAGTTTGGAGTGAACCAGCCGATTTACGTGAGATCTATTTAGCATGCTTTGAATTCTTGCTGGTAGCTGCGAGTGGAGGTCAGTGCTGAATGATGTGCCCGATGAGAGGTAAATATTGTCTGATACGTGTGGTGTGGCTTGTAGCAATGCTTGTTTGAGGAGGCCAAATTTAATCTTCAGCTGTGTGACTGTGTTTGTGTGTCAAAACCCTCTTTGCCTTCGCACTGGTCTGCTTAGACATCTGTAACTTTATGGTTTGTTCAGTCAGGGGCACTTGTTTTTATTTTTTTAAAAATATTTGGGGGGCACATTGGTATTTCCTTGTTCAAGGAAAAAGAGGGTATTGTGCGATGAAATACAGCGTTTGAGATTGTCCAAACCTGATAATCTAGGATTGTTTGAATCTTCTTATCCCCTATAGGCTTAGCTAACGCCAGTTACAATTCTCTGCTGTGGTCTCTATGCTATGCTGCCAAGTTGGGTAGGTGCTACACATGCTGGAATCAGCTGCTAACCAAGTAACTGATTGTCACCTTTGTGCCTACCTGATGTCTTTGTTCTGTAGTTCAATTTGCCAATCTTGTCTCGTATTTTTGAGTATGAATTTAGTACTTCTTATTCTGCACTCAAAGAAGAGCAAGGATGCCTTCCTAGTTTGAATAACTAGGTTTTAGTTAGCATTGGCACCCCAATGCTCAAACACATGCCCTTTGTGCCAGGAAATCACTGTATTAGAGCTGTCAAGCTTCGCAATATCTGTCCTTTGACACTATTTGTGTAGCAATGAATTATTGTCAAGTTCTGTTTTTTTTTAGTAATATCAGTTGGATGCACTTTATATTTCTGCTAAAAGCATCTTTGCTGGCACTTGTAGGAAGAGTTTGACACTCATGATTCAAAGGAGAACAGTTTGCTACTCCCTTACTTGAGGAAAAGGTCAAAAATCATTGAGATAGTTGCAGCGCGTGATATAGTCTTTTGCTTTATCACAGTCAGGGGTATGTGCTGCTTTTAGTAGAGGTATGCTATTTCTGCCTTCTTGCAATCCATTTCTGCTCCCCTGGCTGTCCTGAGATTCTCCTTTTTGATATTTTCAGCATCGAATCAGAGAATATGCTTTCTGAATGGAAGTCCAGATGAAGTTATCCGCAGTTTATTTTACAACAAGAATAATGATTCACTCATTACTGTGTCAGTATATGGTTCTGAAAACTTCAGTGCTCTGCGATGCAGAACAACTCGAATAGAGTATGCTTGTGTTTCCAAATGCTTTATCAGCGCATTTTTTTTTTTTTTTTTTGGGTTATGTCATCTTCCTTAAGATTACCCTCCCAACTATTCAAGGTACATTCGGCGCGGACAACCGGATGCTGGTTTCCCTCTTTTCGAGTCTGAGTCATTGAAATGGCCTGGATTTGTAGAGTTTGATGATGTCAATGGGAAGGTTTTGACTTACTCTGCTCAAGACAGGTATGCTGAATCACTGACTTTTTGGTAATGGTTAAAAGAAACTGAATCTTCCCTGATGCCATATTTTCAATAAACAGCACTTACAAGGTGTTTGATTTGAAAAACTACACGCTACTGTATTCGGTGTCTGATAAGAATGTTCAAGAAATAAAGATCAGGTAATTTGATATTTCCTTCCTGTATTCCCTTTTCCGATGTATTACTGTATCAGATACTCTTTATACTTATTTTAACTTTGATGGTCATAAGTTGATCAGCTATCATTTTAATGTCTCTTATATCGGAAAGTCATCAGCAACAGGTTTGGCACTTAGGGGCTGTTTGGATCCTGGGGCTATAAATTGGCCCATTTTGTGATAATGGGCTTGAGGCCCTACTAGTTCTCATTAGGCCTGTTCAGCCCTCCTATTTGGCATCCAAAACTAAGGGCTAATAGCCCATGGGATCCAAGACCCCATTAGACATCTTTAAGATGACAGAATCATTCAAATATAGGATATGATATATCTCTAGCGCATGGCCTCTGGACAATAGTAGTTCCTACAACAGATCTTGTCTGTATACTTTCAGCTTAAAATATTTTATTTGATTCTTCAGTTGGTTGTAGTGCTGTACATACATGCAATTTGTTGTTTGCTCAATCTCTAATTATCTGTTTTGTTGTCACAGTCCTGGAATAATGCTATTGATTTATACAAGAACAAGTAGCTCAGTTCCTCTGAAGATTCTTAACATTGAGGATGGTACAGTCTTGAAGTCCTTCAGCCACCTTCTCCATCAACCATAACAAGAAGGTAGATTTCATTGAACAGTTCAATGAAAAGCTTCTGGTCAAGCAGGAAGGAGAAAATCTCCAAATTCTTGATGTAAGCCTTATACCTAAATGCAATCAAACAGAATATTTGTTTTGTCATTAGGGTTTTAACTCTGAACTCACTCCTGTACCTAATTCTGTAGGTAAGGAACTTCCAGTTAACAGAAGTGAGCAGAACTGAGTTTATGACTCCATCTGCCTTTATCTTTCTGTATGAGCTGCAACTGTTCCTGACATTCCGTAACCGATCAGTAGCAGTTTGGAACTTTCGAGGTGAACTGGTAACATCATTTGAAGATCACCTGTTGTGGCACCCTGATTGCAACACAAACAACATATACATTACAAGTGATCAAGATCTTATTATTTCATACTGCAAGGCTGACTCAACTGATTCATCTTCAGAAGAAAATGGTGAGCGTTTTTTTTCTTTTTCTAAAAAAATGAATTGTTCAACTGCTCAAGTATTTTTATTGCAGTGCCTGCTGTATTCTCCTTTGTTACGTTCTTTCAGTTTTCCCTTGTAATGTTCTTTCACTGCCAGCTAGATCTTGTTTCATGTGCTCCTCAGATCAAACTACTCAACTAAAACTGCCATTGCCTTATCTCATAGTTCACGATGCATGTTTTGTTCTAAATTGGATTTTGTTCTGTTTGATAAATTGGTCTGTCATTTTGGATGGAATCCGCTGCAGTTTTTTCACTTCCGTGTGATGTACATAAAATGGCACATGCATGGCATTCACTACTTCAAAATTTTCCAACTTACAAATCTAGTCCCAGTAATGGCTGAGACTTCTTTTTAAAAAGAATTACATTTTGTCTGTCCTTTGAAGATAATGTATGATCATGATAATTGCATTTCTCGTGCTGGTGCTCATAAATTTATTGAACACTAATCTTTCTTTCTTCGTATAATGCAGCTGGCTCTATCAACATAAGCAGCATATTGACTGGCAAGTGCTTGGCCAAAATTAATCCTGGAAATTCATGCAAGCAAAAGAAAGCATGGAAGTTCCAGAATACAGTCTCGGAGGCCCTTGAGGACATCACAGCTCTGTACTATGACACGAAGATCGTGATGAGATCTACACTGGCAACCGGCATGGCCTTGTCCATGTGTGGTCGAACTGAAAGCTGGAACTGTGGTGGCTTTCACCAGGCCGCAGCATGGTGGTCTTCTTTCACCTGTATGTGTATTAACAGCTAGTACCTCACGTGGCAGGGGGCATGAAGAGGACCCCCAGCCACCAGGTACGTATGTGATGCTTCATTTTTGAGGCAATTCTTATCTATCTCTCCACTCCACCCATTCAGAAATCAGAACCCCAACAGATTTGTTGTAGAATTGGCAATCTCTGTGTTTCACTGTAGCATGTAGCTTTTGGGAATGCCGATTATGTCCCGCAACTCAGCCACAGAGCGAGTTCAACTGTAACGGATGTACCTTGCAAGTAATGAAATTCATTCGTTGAGTTCTCATTTCGTTGAAATGCTTTCACTGTTGAAATCCCAAGGGTATGTTGTACGTTCAGAAATGCAGAATCCTAATCCTATACTCTGAATGTCTTGGGCCTGGTGAGGGTGCCCAGTTGCTCACTGGCACTGGAGAGGATGCTGCTCCTTTGAGTACTACTGTAATTCAGACTGCGTACCCAAGCATAACTCAATCCTGGGTTCTTGGTTCGCAGCAAGCATTTAGATTGATCTGAACTTTGGTTGACCAGAGAAGAGCGACAGGCCTGATGCTCGTTTGCCACACTGGAACCGGAGCTATCCAATCATGTATGGCTGGGCGTTTGCTAATGGAACATCATGCGTTCCAAACGAAACGAACGCTGAAAGCCTGAAACTCTGAATCCTGTGGCCACTCCACCCACTAACTAGGCCCCTACGCACGGGGCAGTCTATCTGCTCCACCGCCCCGCATGGCACGGTAGGACTTTCGGCGTCCGGAATTTCAACACGCACCACTAGCAAGTAGACTAAGCTTGGGGCAACTGCTAGAAGACTACACTAAACGAGAGTGATCAAGTGCTGAGCCGACCAGGGGTGGCGCCTGGAAAAGCAGCACGCCACCGGCACCACCATCTGTTTCGCGTGCCGGCGAGGCCGTAAGGATTTCGGTCCCGGTCAGTCCAGCAAGATGGTTGGCCTGGATCCACCGTGCCGTCTCACTCAGTCTCGCCACTCCATCATGGTAGCACTAGCATGTATGTATAGGGAGGGGCTCATGAAGTGGGGGACAAACAAGCGTGACGCTCAAGCTCAAGCTGGAAGCACACCGCCCCTCTTCTCCTTTATGGGTGGACTGGATTTGAACCGGCAGAGCAACACTGTCCAAGTGATTTTTGTTGGCATTTTCTTATGAAAAAATAGTTGGTTTCCCGAACGCAATTCAGACTGACGCATGCATGAGAAAATGTAATAGTGGGGCAAAAACAGAAAGAGACAGGGGAATTGTCCTACTCTAACTTTTTTTTTTGTTTTTGTTTTTTTGAAGTATTTACACTCTGCTCCCTCTTACAAGGTGCATGGTTTTACTGCTGAGTAAAAAAACAAAAACCACACACGCCAAGAGGAGCTCCAATCCAATCCACGTTCATATTCTATGACCCCAGTTAATCAGCTTTGATTTCAAACAAGAAAGGAAAAAAATGGCAGCCATCAGCAACTGTGGTGCTCCTGGGTCCAAACAATTGGGGGAAAAAAGGCACCCATGCCAATGGAATGGCACCGGCACGGCGGGGGATGATATGCAGCTAGCTAGGAGGACCAGCTCCTGAGCAGGGACGGCTTGCCGAACATCTGGTCGAGCGCGAGGACGACGGCCATGGCCAGCGACACCTCCATCCCGGGCTGCACCACTAGCTTGAACACGTCCGAGCCCACGGTCTCCTTGGGGAGCACCTCCGCCACGGCACGCCGACGCTGGTCGTACACCGTGCAGCGCCGCCGCTGGTACGACCCCTCCACCTCGTAGCCACCGGCGGCGCTGCCGGTTTTGGCCGCGGTGGCTCCCGCGGCGGCGCCGGCGCCAGCGCTAGCTGAGCACGCCGCGACGTGCGCCATGGACTTGGCGCCACCCGGCCCGCCGCCGCCGCGCATGTACGCCGCCCGCTTCACGGCGTAGAGCGGCGGCAGGCGTCGGGTGTCCTCGCCCGGGTACACCAGCCACTGGTCGGACCCGAGCCCGAGGCCGATCAGCTTCCTGCGGCGGACGGTGAGCACGGGGCAGCCCGCGGCGTCCATGAGCACCACCTCCGCGCGGGAGTCGGACGCGTAGCTGTCCACGCGGAACACCAGGTCGCCGCGGGCGTCGAACACCGTGAACCCCCTGCCGTTGAACAGCAGCGACTTGCGCCACACCGTCAGAGTCACCGGCGCGGGCGCCGGCGCAACCGCCGGCTGCGACGGCGGCGGCACGGCGACGACGTTCGGGTGTACCTTGGCCGTCATGCTTAGATCAGCTGACTGTGGTGATGTTTCTAGTAGATTTTAAGAGTGGTGGGGAGATGGGGAGGGAGGGAGGTAGTTAGCTCGCTTAGCTAAGCTTAGCTAGAGAGAGGAGGGAAATTGCGGTTTATGATTGTGTCACGGATTGAGAAAGAGGGGGTGGACGTGAGCAGTTTATATACACCCTCCATGGACAGGAATGCCCCTGGATAATTAGGTTGGGTTGGAAGGGTTATGTGGCAGATGGCTCTCACGTGTATTGGGGCAGGGGATGAGATTATTAACTATATATTCCACCCTAATAATGCTCTGCAACTTTTATCTAAAGTTTAAACTAACATGAATGAAAAGTGTAGAAGCATATATTGTTTGCTTACAAATATGGGTAATCATTATTTTCTTTAAGGCAGTTTTTTTTTTCTTCTTAATTTCAAAAAAGAGATGTATGCTTCTTATGGTGGAACTTGTTTACTTAATTTATTTATTTTTACTTGAGTTTAAATCTTGATTCAACATATATGCAAATACAATTCATAATTTTTTTCAACGTTGACTAAGTTACAATGACTTTATCAAGTTTATATGAAATTGGCCCTACTCACTTGAACTTATTAGTCATGGTACAATCTTTTTCTCTCACAACAAAACAACATCAGACGGCTTTTTAGTTATCAGTCACAGAAATATGCCAGCATAATGCATAAGGTCATAGACGCAAACAGAGGGTAGAACTATTTCCAGAAGAGTGGGCTTGGCCACATCCACACAAAAATAGTGATTTGAAATAAATTTTCACTGTATTTGCACATTGCGTTCCAAAAATAATGACAATGCTTTTTTTGAAAGGTGCAAGAGGAAAGCCATTGTTTCAAGATTGGGAGGAATCTTAATCATACGAAAAATCTGTTGGCAAAGCAGGCTTATGTAGCCACCTCTCCTCAAATCCTCCCCCACTCTCCATAATATGTTCGAACTAGATTCATGTCAATCAGTGCCCTTAAGGGAAGCACTAATTTCTATAAACTCAGAGTAGTACTTCTCCCTCTCAAGTCTTCACACCTCGCTACTGTTGAAATAAAGTTCTGCTTGTTGAAGACGTATAGGTGTTCAAGAAGGCAGCTAGGCTGTGTTCAAGCTAGAAGGCAGCTAGTATATTAAGATCGATCATAACTACAACGAATTGCTTTTGATAGATTCACAGATTATTGGAGTTTCTAGGATGGAAATGGTTAAGAAAGGCCTGTAAAACGAATTTGGTGCATTTTGTTACTCATAATAAAGTTATCAATTAGCCTAGAAAATATATAATTCCTGCGTTTGGCAGCCTCCATGGAGCATATTTTCTTTATGATATCACTTATCTCAGCCAAACAACAAAAAGAGTGATCAGATAAAAATCACTACCTCAATTAGTATACTTTAGAGTTAAAAAAAATCACCTTTTACTGCCTATTCAATTTCATCAGAGTAAAACTCCACCCCATCCTCATCTTACTTTTTTACAGGAATTATTCATTCCATCAGAGAATAAGAACGGGCCTTACCCTTACCATCTCGACGCCCGCTAGATTCACGTCTCCGGCCGGCTCGACGTTTATAGTGGTAAATTTACGACCACTATAAACCCCTGATATTTCTTGGCATCTCGCAATCAACGTCGGGTTGGTAACGTTGGTTAATCACAACCAATTCTTTACGCGGTTTGGCCATGTTGCACGCTGTCGTTTCATCCTAAAAAACCAAAATTGTTCTACTCTGTCGCCGGTCAAAATCATTCCGCGAAACCGACCGAACGCGTGGCACGAGGTTTAGGGTTCGGGTGGCCAAGATGATGAGGCGAGCGATACAGCCCCCGCGACCCCGCATAGATTGGCTCTCGCTGCCGCCGCCCGCGGTCGTCAGCACCCGGGGTGGTCGGCTGGAGATTACATTAAAAACGATTGATTAGTGGCGATGAAGCCATCGAGATCTTTATCTGCAACCATAAGCAAGAACGCCAAGCTTATGGCTTTTTACAATTGCCGTACGGTGATGTCGTTATTAGCTGCTAGTTTACGATTATTATACTACTAATTCTACATGGACAATCTAATGGCTATGAAGTGATTGTCGTCGTTGGAGTTTCAGTAGCCAGCCAGCCGTGCAGACTTGGTGTTGTTGATATTTCTCCTGACTCGTGTGGCGTGATGGAGGAGATGACGTCATATGCATTAGCAAGTTTTTTATACATGGAATGGAGTCTATGAACACATAAATATACCTCACCTAATTATGTATCTTCGAAGGACATATATATAGTTGCATGGATAGATCTTGATATTGACGAAATCGTCGCTGTTGTTCCTATCCTAATAAACGCCTCCAAAGGATTGAGCTAAATCAACAAGTCTTGAGAATTTAGGAAATGGGGAGTATTATGCAGCATCAGCTTACCACACCCAACAACTTCGAAACCATTATATGGAAGCCATGGGCACCACCTAAATAAAAATTCTTTAGCTGGCTCTCCATTCAGAACCGAACCTTGACCGCTAACAGATTGGAAGCTCGAAACTAGCCAAATCAAAGGATTTGCCCACTTTGTAGGATGCACGCAGAATCGGGCCTACACCTCTTCAAAGATTGCAGGTTCACGAAGCGCTTGTGGGCGAAATTGCCGCATGGATGGCTCACATTCGAATTCTTGGGCTCCAAGCGAGAGAGTGGTGGATGGCCATCTCATTTACACCAAGTGCAAGTAGGAGTGGAAGATAAGAAATGCTAGAGTTTTTCAACACTTTCGAGTCCACAAATCTTGCGATGCTTCAGAAAATCAAGGAGTAGTGCTTCAGAAATTCAAGGAGGAGGTGAGAGTGTGGATCATGGCGGGAGCAAAGCACCTCGCCAATCTCGTGAGCCACCACTGTTTGCAGTTTTGATCTTTTTCTTTGTGCTTGTTTGTATTTTGCTTTGGCGTGCCTATCCAAGGGCGATTCTCATTTTTAATATAGCAGGTAGCTCTCTTTGCTGGTTCGTTTCAAAGAAATAAGTCTTTGAGATTGATAAAGTCACCGTATGGATATTACTGTCTACTACATATCTCCTACAACCAAAAAAAAGAACACGGTCAACCTTCTCCGACCCTTACTGCCCAACTAGTATCATGTATGTCAAGTTGAAAAATCGAATCCAAGTGGGATGGTTCCAAAAAAATAAAAATAAACTAATGAACTAAGGTACACCTATTACCAGTATGGCGATTTTTTTCTCTGCGAAAAATAAAACATACCCTCCCTTGTCTTTTAAGTACTAAAAGTACATTGCATTTACGACAAGATAATTAATATGAGGTTTATGGTAACGTAATTAAGTTAAAAAATAAACTACTAGTAGTAGCTATAGTCCTCAAACATCATCGGCATGCTGATCATGAACTAATAATGAAGAATAATCCACGTATTATGTTTCTGGGAAATTAGAAATTGAGATCGATGCTCCAGCCTGGAGCATAAGCTGTCAAATTGATTTCTTCCATTAAATCCATGGATTCATAATCACAACTGACAGATGTGTCCAGAAGCAAAAGCAATAAACCAGATCCACAGATACGAAAATGGACTACATTTTTCGCCAAAAAAATGGAGAAAATGAACTACATCATCTCTACAAGCAACACCTCATGCTTTCTATGCTGTCTACAAGCCTACAAGTTACAACCCATGAGTCTCAGAAGTCAGAATCCATATATGAAATGAGACACACTGAACAATTCAGATTCAGTTATACCGCTTCGGTTAAGAAAAAAATGATCGTCTTGGTTAATCTGAGGCACTAACTGAGGTTAATGCGGTTTAAAAATTCTACCTTCCTCCGAGGCTGTTTTCAAAAGGTGAAGGTAAATGATTTTTTATATTGTACTACTATACAAAGAAAAATATAAATTTCTGTCGTCTATTAAGCATGATTCGAAATGTAACGACGATGAAGACGCGACATTTTTGGCTAACTGACCCTGATCCAGATCACACAGCGAGCACTGCTAGCCTATAAAAGATCAAGGCTCGATTAAATCGGGGGTATCAGAAGCCAAGCTATACACAGATGACTGCATAGGACAACGACCATCATCAGACTAGTGCTAGACATGTACTCGATCTGATTGCCAGTAAACAAAGCTTTGGTGATGCTATCGTGTAGCGAATAACTAATCATTGATGGTCTGGTTGATTACTTGCATCAAGCATTTTTCGGTTGCATCCGACGTAGATCCTTCAGCTGGTAGCTGGTCGTCGTAGTCTAGCTGGTGTACTGCATGTTCTGTTTATATGTACATTTCCCCTTTTTGAAAGAAAAGGAAGTGAGATCCAACTAAGTCGACAGTACTCCTTAAGCAAATCTTTATGCTGTCAGTTTTTTGCTTAATTATCTGGGGTTTCTCTTCAATTATATGCATGAAAGCCGATTAATGAATCCTTTGTTTGTGCTAAATCAATTTAATTTCTTTTATGTTTAGGCCAAAGTTCAATATTTAGAGAATCCGTTCTGTTCATAAACCAATCATTAGATTTCCTTATCATTGGTCTGGATGCGAAAATAAACAAATAAACAGACCTACTACTAGCAGTAGATGTCAATCAGCTAGGTGTTTTTGAAGACAATTCAGTACAACAGATGGAGTTGAGGAACTGGTCAGGAATTAACTAGTAGTACGTACTAGATTAGTAGCGCCTTCATTTTTAAATTCCCACAGGAAAATGATGTTTTCTCAGTCAATAGATCATGTCCAAATCAGGATTAAGCTAAAAAAAATTGGTCTTCCACCAATAATGTTCTAGAGCGTTCCATCATTCTGCTCACCAGGCCTGGCCACAGGGTTAGTTGAGAAAATTTACCAAGTCTAGTCTTCGTTGCCCCACTATGTTCATTCGATGAAGACTGTAACTCTGCCTTGTGTGCTTTCGGCCACTTGGCGCTTTGATTTGGATGGGCAGATACATCACACATCATGTCTGCATTAAAAAAAGTAACTTTCACCATCGTAATTTCGTATATATGGCCTGAGTGAATGAGAGATTTCTAGTTTTGTAGCCTGAGTGAATTGCGTCACAAGTCCATCAGCTAGACCAGTTCCATTGGTCCCATCTCTTAAGTTTTTCTTTTTTTCAGAATTAATTTCATCTTGCCTCTAAAACCTCACAATTGCAAGAATTCATTCAATCTACGAACAACGTAGTAACACCAGTCACCAGCAGAAATATTCAGTATCAATTGCTATGGCCTATGGGGCCTTTGCTCATGCCAATAATCATAGCTCAAGTGCAGCAGAAATCAGAGACTCGATCTCCCCATCAATCAATCAATATATAACTGAACGTACATTTCATCTGCGCTTGTGGCTGTACCTTTCCGACGATCCATGCATCAAGTAGCCCTCACGTCATGCCATGCTGTTGGCCGGCCCCTCCATGATTCGACCTGGGGGACGATGCTGCCCATGGAAATGGATCGGAGGAGACGAAAATCCGAGATGATTCTGCCCATTATATTCGATCGATGCATATGCATGGATCGGCCAGTGACTGTACATACATCCACAGCCTCTCGCCGTCTGTGACAGGAGATCGATCGATGATCGCCGGAAGGGTCCAAGAAAAACTGTTGTCCTCGATCGACGTCAGTTGACACTTGACCGGACCTGATTGCATTGGGGGCTCACTAGAAATGGCACTTGCATTGCTGCCTGCAGGCTGCAGGGGCTGCTTGTGCTGCGCTATCTTCGGTGCCTGTTTGACATGACTTCTTCCTGGCTCCGGCTCCGGCTTCTCCAGAGGAGCCCTGCCAAACGGTCTGAGAGAAAGAGCTATTTGGAGCCGTTTTTTTTAGTAAAAAGAGAGAAGCCGGAGCCGTTTTGGAGGAGCCCCAATTTTGAGCCTCTCTAAAACAGCTCCTGCTACTCTAGTGAATCCCCTCCCGAGGAGCCATGCTAAACACCCCCTCAGTGAGTCAGCACATGGGGATGACACAGCGCGGGGGAAACGAACTGTCAATCGGCGCCGGCCACGGCCAGCTTGCGATTAAGTCAACTGCCGGCTTGTGAGTTTTCTGTATGGATGCCTCTCTCTGTCCTAGGTCTGAAAACTAAAGTGAGTTTGAGCCTAGTAGAACTATAGAAGTGATCCATTTCCATCGCATGGACGGATGGATGGATGTAGTAGGTGAGTTTAGTTGATGTATCTGCATCTTCTGAATGCTTTTCCTGGTACGTGAAAACCTTTACATTTTTAAAGAAAGTACATGGATGGAAATGCTGCTGCAGATGTTAAGCAACTTTCCATCAGGAAAGCTCATCAGAGATCCATTTCATTTCGCAGAGATCGCGCTGAGTGAGATTTGCCATCTGAATTTTGGGTCCATCCTCCTTTCTGACATCATTAGCAGATAAACAAAGAGACGTGGAAAGGTAAGGGAAACCGGCCATGTGCATGCAGCTCGTGGATCTTACGCTATTTGAGGGACTGTACTGGACTAAACCGCACGATGATGAAAAGATTATCGGAAAGGAAAGGAAGGTTAGGGCACGCACAGCTTGCTTAGCAGCCTGACAGCACGTCAGACAGACCTGAGGCCCTCCCTGCTCGCCATTGTCCATACCTGTAGACCATCACCTGGAAAGAAAAGTCTGAGAGCGAGTGGCAGCTCCGATCCATGCTTGTTTATCTAGTAGCAGTACTGCTTGATTGAGTGATGGCAACTAACTAAACCCTTCACAGTTTTCTAAGCAGATCAACTTTCCGGATGAGTCAGAGTCACCCCGGCCCACGCACGCAGCCGGCCCCTTTCAGTTGCGGGTGGGACCCATGCTGAAATTCTATAGTTGGAGTGCTGCGCTCCAATCCAAACAGATACTACTAGAGTACACTTGCGAACAGTGAGTGACTCGGCTGTGTTTGGTTCGCGGGTTGGTGTGGGTTGGTGCGGGTTCGACCCACACCGACCCGTGTTTGGATGAAAGTGAAGGAGGTTGGGTTCAACCTCACGGGGAATATGCTCCCCGATCTTGGGTCGGAACTCTCCAAAACAAGCGAAACCACGCGAACCTCGCATCGGCGCCGTGCGCTCCGTGAGTCACGGCGACCTTGGTGAGACCGCTGAGTGGGAGCTGGTGGCCGTGGGGGATGCCGCCCTCGCCGGCCGTCGCGTCCCAGCCAGTCCCCCATGCACGCCGCCAGCATGCCGCTGCGTCCCGCGCGCGCGCCGGCGCCGATGACCACGTGGTGGAGGCCCGACTGGGGAGGAGCCAGGCGGAACCGGCGGCCGGCGGGAGCTCCGTTCAGCGGGAGCTCGACTAACGCCCGGTGGCGCGCTGGCGGGCAGGGCGCGCCGTGGTGGTGCGCCGCGCTGTGAGCTCCATGGCGCGCGAGTGCGCGCTGGTGCTCCCTCGCGGCCGCGGCTTCCGCGGCGGACGGCGCCGTGCATGGAGGGCGCCATGGCGGCGCGAGGTGGGAGGTGGTGGCCGCCGAGGCGGGGAGGCGGCCATGGCCCCTGGGGGTGGGCCTCCCGCCGGCGCGGGCGCGCGAGATCCGCCCCCCGAGCCGGTGGCGCTGGCGAGATCCGCCCCGAGCCGGGCACGATCTCCATCGGGGGGGAGAGGCCGGGGCGGGGGACCGGGGAGAGGCCGCCGGGGAGAGAGTCCAGTATGGGGGGGAGAGAGGCCGGCAGAGCTGCGCCAGCCGCCACGTGGGAGGTGTCCCGGGCGGAGGAGATAAGGTAGAGAAAAAGAGAAAAAAAAACTAGAGCCCGACATGTGGGTCCCATAATTGGATGATTCTAACGGTGTTAAAATGGTGTCCATCAACCCTCTCAATCCTCCCAACCAAACAAAGAACTGGGTTGGCTCCAACCTCCCAACCAAACATGAGATGGGTCGGCTCCAACCCGCAAAAATGGGTCGGCTCCAACCCAACCCACTTGGCCCCAAAACCAAACACTACCTCGAGAGACAAGTGAATGTGATACCAAAGAACGATCGATCGCCTTGTTCTGAATCTCTGAACCTGAAACGGGGTAGTATCCAATCAGTGTCCGTGAAAACTACCAGGAATTTACTACCATGTGTGTGTTTAGCACCCCAAATTCCTCCCAAATTCCACTATGCAAAAAGAAGATTCCCCATCACATCCGTCGGCCGGCAACATGTATGGAGTACGAAATATAGGTAAAAAATTAAACTAATTATACAGTTTAGATGTACATTGCGAGACGATTCTTTTGAGCCTAGTTACGCCATGGTAGGATAATATTTACCACTAACAAACGAAACGTGCTACAGTATACGATGTGACATCCAAAATTTTGCACCAAATTTTGGGTGCTAAACACACCCCATGTTGTTCAGAAAACAGACGGTGTGGGTTTCATTCAGTCCTTCCAGTGTTCTTGACTCGTGAATGTTCTGGTAACAATTTGTAGGGGCGAGAAAAATACATAAACCCAAACCAAAAAGATGAAACAGCACTACAACTACAGATTGGTTGCGTGGTTATGCAGAATTAAGCAGCCGCCATCATGGTGTCTGTTCGCCACAACCTCTCTGCAGGTCCAGGTCCAATCCAAGAGCCCTTGCCTTTTCCAACAACGCAGCTGAAAACACGGCGGCATGCCGGCCGGCACGGAGAACACCAACCCTGCTTCTGTCTGCCTCCCTCCCACAGCGTCGGCCGGCCACCGTGTCTCCACTCTCCAGCGCGGGCCGTGCCGTGCTTGGACCACCGTGTCTCTCCTCTGTACCAATAGCCCATGCACGCCGCACGCCGGCCGGCTGCGCGCCTGCGCACACATGGAGCACGGTGGCGCGTGGCCGCCGGTGGGTATAGCTCGCTCTCGTGGCGCCACAGCCACCTCCCGGTCCCGGAGCTATATGCAGGGGGAAGGGCCACCGCTACCTGTCCTGGACAGGACTCATCCAGCTAGGCGGCCGGCCGTTGGGTTTGATGAGTTGCCCTGCTCCAACTTCCGAACGACCTCCACCGGCTCTTGATGGCATTACGTTTAGACTAGCGTCATGTCAGGAGTAGTACGTGGTGCGTGGCCCCGATGGAGGACACCTGCAGCATAGCCTGATAGCAAGCTGGGATGCGGCATCGTATCGCAATCGGCATCACGCTACAAGGGAGACAACGCGCGCGGGGGGCAGGCCATGTGGGGAAAGAATTGAAGAAATGGGAAAGAGTGTGTGGCAGACAATGGGGGCACTGGTATTTTGTTTTTTGGTTTTTTTTTTTTAAAGAGAGTGAATGAGGTATAGTAGCAGTAGTAGCTATACTAGGGGATCTCGAGGGTTAGTGATCCAAGAAGCTTGATTGAGGCCCACGGTGACCGGCGGGATAAGCGGATAGAAAGTAACCGAGAGTGAGTGTTCGAGCGCGGCGTGGCATTGGCATCTCCCATTTGCTTGGCGCTTGTGGCGTGCGCGACTACTGCTCGCCTTGGCCACGCCCCCTGGCCATGCATCATTAATCCTCTAGACACGCTGTCGACCGGGCACATATACTGGGTCATTGGGGTGTTTAGAGAAGAAACTGATTAGCACACAAAACTAGCTAACTAGGCTGCCACCACATCGACTAAACCAAGGTTATTAAATGAAAATTACGTTTAATTTTACCATTGTGTTTTTTTCGTCGAGACGATTGAAATACATGCATATATACACGCACAGGCGTGATTTAAAGAAAAAGTACATACATATATGACATATCTAATAATAATACACTTATTTCACAAGAGATCTGTGAAACTGACTCATAGAGCATGTTTAGACTTCACCACCATGTGAGTTAAGATGCAGGGAGAAGAGATGGATACTAATAAAACTCCATGTTTCAACAACATCTTTTCAGATTCAGGAAATAAAAATACCATGGTGTCGGCAACCAATCTACTGCCCCGGCTACAAGCACCCATATGCAATAGGAAGCCTAAGTTGATCCAATTAAGCCCAAGAGGCCACGGAGGCCCAGCTTGAAGGTGACATGGCTCGAGCGGGTGAGCTATATGTATGTGTGATGTCGTCCGAGAAGGACATGAACAATGGTATTCCAAAACTCAAACCCCTTTCATGAAATCATTCCTCACTATTGTTGCCATTCTTCTTCCTCTTTCTCTTTCTTTATTTTTTTTTTTTTATCTCTATCCGCTTTCTAAAGACTTCAAAACTTCCCAAATTACTATATATATTTATTTCAAAAACACTACCTGTAGTCTCCATTCTCATCCCTTCTATCTTCGTATCAATCAATACCTGAACGACATTGTCATCCAGTGCATTTGAAAAGAATTAGAACTACAGTTATAAGCTAATGTTGAATACAAATTAAAGAGTTAGATAAAGAAGAAAAATCAGCTACGGTATCCAAGGGCATGTCCAGTTTTGAGGACGTGTTGACGGACAGAGCACGTTATAAGCTACCGTAGCCGTAAGCACGAGGATCTAGACTAACTAAATTTACCATATAAAGACTGTGTTCAAAAAGTACTATTTTTTTCCTTAACTACCATAAAATCATCCTTATTATTATTATTATTTAAATAAACAGTAAAAAAAGTAAAGAATACAAGACTAAAACAATCTTTTAACTTTATCCGATCTAAACCAAATATTCTTGGTGTGAGGATGTGCTTTGATCGCAAAAAAGATGTGCTTAGAGTATCTAAATCAGGATCTATACTTACCATTTCAGGGTCTTGCTTTTTTTTTTTTTTTTTTTTTTGAGATTTAGGAGGACATGTAAAACAGGAGTACATAGTAGCCCTGCTGGAGTTGAAAGAGTTTTGAACGTTCAAATTCAACTTTTTACATTGAAAAATATAAAGTGAAGCTAAAAAAAATGGAGTAGAGCAAATCAAATATGTCTTGTAATGACACAGCTACCAATGAACTCCATTTTTCGATAACATGGCTTCCCTCGGGAAAAATTCTAATGCACTCATGATGCAACACCTCCGTGTAGCACGCACGACTTTGTTGCCATTGATTCATCCTCATTTATGTTTCCTGATTCTTGCATGCAACACGAAGGCCTTATCCCATCTTCGAACCCATGTTTTCACGGCACACAACACGGCCCATCAACACATCGACGGCTCCAAAGTGGTGTCGTGCATCACGTGCATAATTTTGTCCCTTTCTTGTTGGATAGTGTTTTCTTTTTTCACGAGTACATAAAAGATTAATTTGCATAAAGAAAGATTCATTCGGCTGGACTGTCCTAACAAACAGCCCAACAATGAAGGTTCGATATGACATAAAGAACTACGACCATGCGAGGAGCGGCGCTAGACCTATGAAGCGACATTCCTCTGTTGCTTGCCGTGCGAGCCCACTTTGATGTTCGAGAAGAGCTTTTGATTGGACAAGCGTTTGGTCGCCAAGAAATACTAGTCCATAGCTTCATTCTAGTTGGGTATCAAGTTCACACAATTGAGGATAGTGTTTTCACAAGAGCACACCTTCATTGGAAAGTAGTTTGATGGTCGATGTATGTATCGACAGGAAAGTAGTCTACGTGGTGTTGCACGCACGGGTGTTCTTAAAAATTCCGTTCGCAAGAGCACACAAATGAAACTAGCTAGAGCCCAAAGAACAATAGATGCATTTACAAAATCTGGCTCTCGTTTAGGGGTGTTTGGTTAATTAGTCCTAGAACTAGTTTTTTTAGACCTAGGACTTTTAGGGAAAAAAAAACACTCAAAGACGTGCTTTTATAGACTTGATTAAAAAGTTCTAAAAAAGTCCCTTCAATTTCTATGGACTTTTAGAGACTTTTTTTAGTCCAAACACACTTACACTTACACTTACACTTACACACACAAAACAAAATCCCTCGAACCGAACACCCCTTAGTTTGAGGATGAGAAACCCTTTTTGCGACAGCTACTGCAGTGCAAATGATGTGTAGAAGTAGAAGAGCTGCTAACTCTAGCATAGGCACTGTTATGGTGTTCTTGACAATCTCTTGGCATTCATCGATGTGCAGTTAGACACCTCTCATCCCAACCGTGTGTTTTGTTGGAGAGCGGAGCGAGCGGGTTGGGTTGAACCCCTTTTTCGTGTTTGGATGGAGAAAGCAAGGGACAGAGCCAACCCGGAAGGAGGAATATTCGCTGAAGAACTACGACCATGTCCGCTAAAATCTCGCGGGACGGAGCGAACCCCCATTTCAGAAACGTGGGTTCCGTTCCTCGACGAAGAGATTTTGATTGGACATGCAATGACTCCGGCGAACAGGGAAATACTTGTCCATAGCGCATAGCTCGTGTCAAGTTCCCACCGCTGAGGATAGTGTTTTCACAAAGCCGGGCGGCAGGAAAGTAGTTTGATGGTTCCGGGCCGCTAACTAGATGTGGCGGGCGGCGGCGGCCGTGGCACGGCGGGGCGTTCTCAAGGGCGTTCTCAAGATCACACAAACGAAACTCCGACTAGAGACCAAAGAATAATAGATGCATTTACAAGATGACGAGACGTTTTAATGAGATATAGAAGAAGGTGGTGCAAAATTTAATTAGAAGCTTTTTTAGGGGTCCTAATGTAAAAACGCCAAAGAGAGATTTGATGATATAGGCTTTGTTGATTTCTAAATATTTCTAAAAAGTCTCGATGAAAAACACTAGATAGAACGCCGTTTTTTTTTCTCCATCCATCTCCCATTTTCTACTCTCCAACTAAATAAAAAAGTTTGGGACAACCCAACCTTCTCAACCAAAAATGAGGAGGGGGTTGGCTCCGGCCCTGTTCGGGGTTCTTGAACCAACCCAACCCATCGATCTCACAACCAAACACGGTAAATGGAGGGAGAAATCATAAAAAAAGCTTGTAATACTAACCAGCCAGGAGCTAGCCATCAGCTAAAAATTCTACACAGAACACGTCCCATCAATTGAATCCCCTAAAAACGTGCCGCCATCCAATCACAAACACGTCCCTAAAATCGTAAAAACCCCTATATATCGATGAATGAATCAACTAACGTGCGTGGCGTGTGCGTGCAGGCGCCAGACGTCAGTACCCTCCGGCACCTCCTACCCAGCCGCCGCGGCCCATCTGGTTGCCGAGACCCACCGACGGCGACGTCCGCTGGTTGGCGTTGGTCAGGTACTGCCGGACGGGGTCGTCCGTGACGGGCACGGCTGGCCCCACGGCCGGCTGCGGCGTCGTGATCACGTACTGCTGCATCACCAGCACGGACACCATCTTGGAGAACTCGGACGACACCAGCAGGTCGCCGATGGGGCCGAGCTCCGGCGAGTCCATCCACTCCGCCAGCGCCGACGTGAGCGGCGAGCCCGGCCTCGCCGGGGTGCCTGCCCACGATGTAGAGCTCGTGCGCGCTGTCCAGGTCCCGGATGGCCGCCAGCGTCTCCTCGCTGTTGGACACCACCTGCTCCATGTACAGGACGGCGTCGTTGCCGATGTTGCGCGTCCGGAACTCGTTCAGGTACTCCTCGTCCATCTGCCGCTCGCTCTTGGCGGCGTCCGGGACGATGGTGATGGCGCGCGCCTGCACGTTGACGACGCGGGCGCCCGAGGCGGCATGGCCTGTGGCGGCGTCAGCGCGGGGACCTTGTAGTCCGGCGGGATGAAGCGGACGATGGTGAGGCAGACGCCCGGGTGCTCCACCATGCGCCACGCGTAGGCGAGCCCCTCGCGGTCGTCGGGCCCGCCGAAGAAGAGCAGCGCCACGTGGTGCACGGTCGCCATGCGCGCCGCCGCGGCGCTGAGGCCGCGGTCCACGAGGATGCCCACCGAGCACGGCGCCGACGAGAGGATGCTCTCGTTGAAGCCCCGGAGCGCCGCGTTGATGGGCTCCATGCCGCCGTCCACCGTCTGCTGCTTGTGGAACGGGAGCACGATGAGGGAGACGTGCTTGTCCTCCGCCAGCACCGACACGTCCTCGTGCATCGTCTGGTACGGCGACACCGCCGTGAGCGCCTGGATGGACACGCCGCCGACGCTCTCCTCGTAGCTCTCGAAGGCGTTGAAGATGTGGTCGCTGGCGCCGGAGCCGGAGCCGGCGCTGCGATTCTGGTTGGTGGCGGAGTGGTGGGCGGCGAGCATGTTGGACGCGCGGCCGGTGAGCTCCACCAGGTGCAGCGCGTAGATGAAGATCGGGGAGCGCTTGGTTGGGTTGGACAGCTCCAGCAGCGAGATGATGGACGGCACGTTGCGAGTGGTGTGCACGCACGCCAGCATGCGCAGCTCCGCGTCGTGCTTGGACCGCTGCAGGTTGCGCCGCTTGTAGCCGACCAGCCGCCGCGCCGGCCGGTACACCGACGTCACCACGGGCGTCACGAGCGCCGTCATCGCCACAGACACCAGCACCATCACGGCGAACGACTCATCGTCCAGCACCTGGTTTGTTGGTCGATCGGCCAATGTTAACTACTGGTTCTAACGGACCTGTAATGTAATAGCCGTATTGTGAAGAAATGCTGAACTGACCTCCTTGTCCCTTCCGATGTTGAGGACGATCATCTCGACGAGTCCTCTGGTGTTCATGAGAAAGCCAAGGGCGACGCCGTCGCGGAAAGTCATGGTGTAAGAGACAGCGATGAGGATGGTGCCCATGACCTTGGCGAAGCTGGCCATGGTGAACACGAGCACGAGGAGCCCCACGGTGACGGGATCGTGCACGCGGGTGATATTGGTGCGGAGGCCACTGATGGCGAAGAAGAGCGGGAGGAGCAGCCCGGTGACGAAGTCCTCGAGCTTCTCGATGAGCACGACGCCCAGCTGCCCGCTGGGTATGACCAGCCCGTAGACGAAGGCGCCGAACACGGAGTGGATGCCGATGGCGTCGGTGCAGACGCCGGCGATCATGACGCCGGTGAGCACGAGCGTGACATGCATGTCGCTGATGGCCTCGCCCTCGGGGACACGGCGGACGATCCAATTCATGAGCGGGCGCACGATGTAGAAGCAGGCGAGCACGAAGAAGACCCCGGACAGGAGCACCCACAGGGAGGAGAAGGCGGAGCTGTTGACCTCGGAGATGGCGATGGCGAGCGCGAGCAGGATCCACGCGCACATGTCGTTGACGATGGCGGCGGACATGGCGATGCGGCCGAGGTCGGAGTTGAGCAGCTTGATCTCGGCGAGGATGCGGGCCAGCACCGGGAACGCCGTCACGGAGAGCGCGACGCCGAGGAAGAGCAGGAAGGAGGCCTGGTGCACGTTCTTGGACACCTGGTGCCGGAAGATGAAGGACGTGGCGGTGCCGATGCAGAACGGCAGCGCCATCCCGGCCACGGCGATGATGAGGGCCTTCTTCCCCGACCGCTTGATGACGTTGACGTCCATCTCCAGGCCGACCAGGAAGAGGAAGTAGAGGAGGCCGAGGTGCGCCACCGTCTCCAGCGTCAGCAGGCTCCGCATCGGGAACACCGTGCTCGCCCAGACATCCACCTGCCCCATCACGGACGGCCCGAGAATCACGCCGGCCTGCGTACATCATCGATCACGGCAAGCAACTGATCACTATCTCGCCGGCCGGTGCCATTGCAAATCAATTTGCAGCTCGTGATCAGGCCGGCAAGCTTACGCACGAGGATCTCAGCAATGACGCGGGGCTGGCGGATGGGCTTTGAGGAGGACGACGAGGAGGCGGGTGGTGGCGACGATGATGCCCGTCTGGAGGATGAAGAGCGGGAGCGCGAACTCAAGTGGGTTGACCCCCTGCCAGATGCCGAACGCTGTCACCATCATCGGCGAGTAGCACACGACCGAGGCGGCGCTGGAGATGTTGCTGCCCTGCACCGCCGGCATCGTGGCGTTCCTCGGCGGCAGCATGTTGCCGGCCATCCCCGCCGCTGGCAGCTCCGTGGCCATCTCGGCGCATGGGAGAGCGTCACCAGAGCGTCGTGGCGAGCTAGTACACACACTGGAACGGGAGAAAGGTTCGGGAGGGAAAGCATGCAGTGAGCAGAAATGGACCGAAGCGTGGAAAACGGTCCAAGCCGAGCGAGGACACGCGTGGCAGTGGTCCCTAGAGTAACTGCTAAATTTTGACCGGCTCTCCGGAGAGTTTGCGCTGCCCGTTGCCTAACTTTTGCATCAGTGGTCAATGACTTGTCTTATAACGAAATAAAACGTCTTCAAATTCAAAACCAACGAAGTAAGCACTAGTATTGATGATTAGGATAAGCCTTACCGTGATGTTTAACTAGAAGGATTCCCCCACGGGTAATCACTAAGAATTAGAAAATATATATGTATAGATGATATATGGTATAATCATTTAAACTAATGTTGGTTGGATGTATTAGTGGATGTTGATGTGGACGTTTTGCATGATGAGATAATTGCTGGTTGGATGTATTAGTGGATGTTGATGTGGGCGTTTTGCATGATGAGATAATTGCATGTGCTAGTGGATCTTGACGTGGGACACTTTGCATGATGAGTTGTATGTGCTAGTGGGATGTTCTAGCGGATGCTGATGTGGACACTTTTACATAACAAGTTGCATGTGTTAGTGGTATGTTCTAGTGGATGCTGATGTGGACACTTTGCATGACGATAAAATAACTAGTGGGGATTTAGCTTTATAAGAGATGTATCCGGCATTGTAATTCTCTATGAAATCATGTCAAAAGTATGTCAAAATTGACTTTTGAACTTGCAATTACATGTCTACGTGATCAACCAGATACTTTTTTCAAGAAATATCGAGAATTGACCCTAAAGTACCAAAACTGAATTTACTCGAGTACCGATTTTTCGAAGGAACCGATCGGTACTTGTTTTCTATGGAACCATATTATTGAACAACCGAAGTATTGAACCGATCGGTTTGGTAATACCGAATGCCCAAGCTGACTTTCAATAGTACGCCCTCCGTCAACGAATATAAGCCACAATTTGACTTGGTGCAGTCATCAAGAATATATTCTAACCTATAATTTCTCTTAGAATATGTAACTTATTGGAACAACAATTTGATAAGTAAAAAGTATTTCTGAATACAAACCTAATGAAACTACTTTTTGTATTACAAACTTTTGGTGTAATTAGGCTAATTGTTAGTCAAAGATAACAAAGCTTGAATTTTAAAATATGTGCATACCTTATATTACGAAGCGTAACACAAATGGAAATGAAGTTGGTTCAAATCACATATCTTGCCTTTAGAGAGCTCATTTTTTTGAAGGAATCAAGTAGGGGAAACCCCCTACATGATCTTTTTTTTTTTTTTCATTAAAAGGGAAAGTACAAACTTACAATGCACGAGCTGTGCTACAAGAAATTTTTGGAGCTAACAAGCTCAAAGCAAAAAAATAACAAGAAGCTAAGGGATATTCTCCAACCACTTGCTTTAGAGGGCCTACAAGGCTAGGTTTGGCTTTGATACAAATCAAACCAATTTGATCTTTGAAGTGATTACTCCAATTAGCATAGGTGCATTGCTTGTTATAAAAAATAAGATCATTTCTCATATTCCAAATGGACCAGCAAGCTGCAATGACCACCTCTCTGAAAAAAGATACTCCAAACTCCAATCTGGCTTGAATGACCATATCAAGTGGCATCAAATTCAGATCCCAGTTAATCCCTAGAACAATCCAAACAGCTTCACTGAAAGGACATTCAAAGAACAAATGACTGATTGTTTCTTCAGAGTTTGAGTTGCAAATAACACAATTGTAGCTTGGCAAGAACATATTCTTCCTTCTCAACATGCCCCTAGTATTCAGTCTGTCTCTTAGGAGTAACAAAAAGAATAATTTATGTTTCCCCAGATTATATCCTGACCACATCCATTCAAACAATGGAGAAGCTTGTTGTTAGCCCATTAGGATTTTATAAGCTTTCTAGGAGGAGTAGGCTAAAGAATTCCAAGCATAACTCTAATGATCTAGAGCATCAGGCTCCCATTCTAAATCATCCAACAAAGTGTTCAGAAGATCAAGTTCACTATGAGCTTGTGTTGAAAGTGGCAGAAACAAATTACTATCCAACTCATGTTGCATGAAGAATTTGAGAGAACATTTTTTTCCTCTTTGCAAGGAAAAGAGCCTTGGGAGCATTACCTTAATGCAAGGATTAGACCAAGAATCATTCCAAAATAGGACAGACGCACCCGAGCCTGGTTTACAAGTGGAAATTCTCCTATAATCAGGGAGGAGTTTTAGAATATCTCTCCACCAAAAGGAACCCACAGCTCTTTTTGCATGAGGAGGTGAGTTGTCATTTGAATAGAGCTTGGACCAAGATAACTGAACCCAGGGCACATCAGCATGGTTGTAAAATTTATCCAAAAATTTCATCAAAAGAGCTTTATTTTGAGTGCCTATGTCAATGATGCCCGCACCACCTTCCTCCTTAGATCTGCATGCAGGTTCCCAGGCTGCCAGACATTTGCCTCTTTTGTGAATCTCCCCACCACTCAATGCTTCCTGTATTTGTCTACTTGTTCTATCACTGAGATGGGAAATGCCAGAGTACACATGTAATATGTAGGGATGGCTGAAAGAACAGAGTTTACCAGAGGAGTTTACCATGATAGGATAGCAACTTACTGAATCCAATAGTTCCAAAACTTCAATCTTCCGAACGACAGGGGCAAAATCTACAGCAGAGGGGCTTCAAGGTACTAAGTGGCAATCCAAGATATGTGAATGGCATTGATCCAGTGGTGCATCCAAAAGTCATTGCAAGGTGACTGAGCTTGCTATCATTCACATTAATTGGAACCATAAATGACTTGCTAAAGTTGACATGAAGACCAGTAGAGTCTGAAAAAGACCTTAGAAGACATTTCAGACAAAAGAGGCTATTGACATATGCAGGTAGCACAAGAAGAGTATCATCTACATATTGAATGATGGGGAAATCCCCACCAAAAGAATTCACTAATTGGATGTTTAGAGCACATCTCCACAGGCCTTTCTGAAATTTGTTCTCAAATACGAGTTTGGAACATGAGTTTGATCCCTGGTGGGCAGATGTAGAACCACCGGGAGCAACTCTAAAGCCTCTCTATGTTATTTCTAATTAAAAGAAACCAAAATTTTGATGAAAATATTTGAAATATATAGTCATCCTCTATTTCAAAATTCTTGCTAGTCGAAGATGAAGAACGAGATTGGCTCTCTAAAGTATGTGTTAAATATAGAGAAGTTGTTAGAGCGTGGAGAGATATAAGTTGTGTTCGGTCCCGTTTCTGCAAAGTGATTCCCAAAAAAACATTTGCTTTTGTGTAGTACAATTTCGCAGCACTTTGGACTGTGTTTTGACTTCTATTCCCTCCTTCCTGCAATATAATTCATTCTAGTATTCAAAATTTGTCCTCAAATACGATGCATCCTAGAGGACAAAACCCAGTTCCGTATCAGATACTTTCCCTTTATCAATCAGTCACCATTGATCACGTTTATGATAGCGTCTGATTAGAAAAATAAAATGAGGTTACATGTGTCTTTATGTTCTCTTTTAATTTGTGTTAAAATTCATAGAGAATGCACTATATTATAGGACATATGGAATAGCTTTTAACTTTTCCTAATGAGTGGAAAGCAGAGTAAGCTTTTCCACAATTCATACCTCACATATGCTATTTCCCAGTCCATAGATGAATCAAATCGACCCATAAAGAGAACTTTATTTAAATGATTCTCCAAATTATAACTTAGAGAGTGGATTTTAGAAAGATTTTTAAAATGCCCTAACGGCATATAGAATGCAATGGTCCTTATGGAATGTTTATAGGGAGAGAAGCAAATTAACAGTATCCCTAAGAGTCACTCTCTAAAATCATCATTCTGAAGGTCATTTGAATAAAAATTAGTCTCTACATAGATGATGACTACTTTCTCCGTTCAAAATTATAAGCCGCTTTGGAACGGATGGAGTACATTTGAACATCTAGTTAGAGAAGTTGTTGGCTATCAAAATCTCTATTCTACTATCAATTAGGAAGAATATAAAGCTAACTCTTGGAGTTGCTTTTACAATGGAAGCACTGATACGTTGGACTGAGATCCGGTGCAAATGCTATTGCTTCTGTACCTTAAGTGGTCATTCAGTTTTCATCCATCGAAAGACCACGCCCCCAATGGTCCGAAGGAACTAAGCAATACTTCTTCCTCTTTTCCGAGCCGTACCTACCCCTTAGGGCCAAGGAGAAGGACTATGCGATGGCGGTGGTGTCATTGAGGCCGGCTGCACATGGAGAACATGGCGGAAATTTAAGCACAACGTGCGCGGATACGGAAGGCGAGGTACTCGGCGCCGATGAATGAGGGCGGTGGTGTGTGCAGCATCAGGCGTGGTAGAGCAGCAACGGGGTATGGCCGTGCGCTTTGGAGGCCATCGTCTCGTCCAACCATGCATGCCGCTCGAATGAATGCAACGATAAGTCAACAGTCCATATACGATGGCGTGCTCTATGTTGAGTCACCACTTCTCGATCATGGGATTCAGATTCAGCCTTTAGCTAGGAAGAACGTGCCGACTTGACTTTGACGATAAGTCAACAATCCAACACCACGTTTTCTGACTTTGACGATGGATCGAGCTAGCGACACGGCGTACTGACTTGACTTGACACCGTAACGTCGTCAGAGATTCGAGCCGGTTTTTTACCTTAGGCGTACCGACTTGACTTTGACTCGGTAGAAATTCCCTTGCCAACAGTCGTACGCCAGGTCCAATCTACTCCAGTCCGCTGTGGCGACGGGAGAAAAAAAGAAAGAAAAAGAGGTGTTGCTCTCGGACCGGATCCATCATCGATTTCGATTCGTTCGTTCGTTCGTTCAGGCTGTGGCGTGCTCTGCTGCCCCCCGTTGCGGCGGCCGGCCCTATAAAGACCCCACCTGCCCGCACCCGCAGGGACGCGTAGCAAAGCAACGCAGAGATCGAACACGCTTGATCGATCGCCCCCGGAAGATCCAAGGAGTGGGGTGGGGGAGGATCGATCGCAGCAAAAGGACTAGGCAATTAGGCAGGCATGGACCTCATCAGTTTCGGGCCTCAAGAGCAGGTCGTATGGCCGGCGTCCGTTCTCGCCGGGATCGCCATGTGCGCTACTGTAAGTCGTCTCCATGACCTGCCATCTATATAGGCATCTGCTAATTTATTTAATATCAACGCGCAATCTACCTTCATGATGCAAAATCTCTGTCGCTGAAAATAAAGCTACCACACAAAATTATTGACCGGAGTTTGCTTCAGTGGTGTTTTTAATCTAAAACCATGCATAATTTTCTACTGAATTAATTAACAGCTCCAGAGCTCCTACTGTGTTCTCGCAGGTATACGACTTGACTCGCCAGGTTAGTTCTAGGTGCTTCAAGGGGTATGATGGGCTAAACGAGATGCATAAAATCGAGTGGAACAATAGGTCAGAGATTAACTCTTCTTAGAAGACCTATATCTACCTTTTTCACGCGCACTACGATTTCTGAATTCTGATGATGAGAAATATATATACATATACATATTCTCATCAACAGCCATTATTTATAGCATAGTTTCTCTAGATATCCATTGGGCATGCTAATCAACAATTATATGCATGCATGCATCTATTTCCATGTTTCAGGGGATTCTCTACGTTCCACGCATTGGCTTGTGCGGCAGTCTCCTTCTATCTGCTGCTGCTGTCTGACCTTTTCAGTGTGGACGACGCTCGTGGTGGTGCCATCATAGTAGACAGAAAGTCATGGCTATCTGATGGCATGTTTGGGGTAAGTTCATCTTGCAATTTTGCACCAAAAAATACTAGACCTAAAATATTTGTTCAGAAATACACGTATGAAATGTTCATCCATGTTTTTATTTCCTCCATATATATATATATATATATATAGGTCTCTCTTGGTTACTTCTTGACAGACTTGGCGATGATCTTGTGGTATTTCCCTCGCCTAGGCGGCAAGGAATATGTAAGCAGCTTTATATTATCACCATACAAACAGTAATTAATTAGAGATAAGTTCTTTGTTTCTCTTCTGTGTTTTAAATAAAAAACCATACCTGACAAGAATTTGGTCCGGTGGTTCTGAATGTTCAGCTCTTGCACCATGGACTTTCCATGTATGCAATCTCCCTTGCCCTGTTGAGCGGCAAAGGCCACTTCTACATCCTCATGGTCCTATTCACTGAAGCAACCACTCCCTTCGTGAACCTCAGATGGTAATACTCAGTTCAAACACTGTAAATTTCCATTCCAGCTACTAATGCTAGTTCTCATATGTTGGAGAGCGTCACTCATGCATGGATTAATTCCTACCGGATGTGCCATGTTTTTCTTCCCCTGTATGTAGGTATCTGGATCTTGCAGGCCGGAAGGGTTCTAAGCTCTACTTGTACAATGGACTGGCACTGTTCGTCGGATGGCTGGTATGGCCTAGTGCTGGCTGCTCCACTTCTGAACTTCCTTTTTCTGTTGTGATTGCTTATCGATCTCATGCGTGGCGGCATTGCAGGTTGCTCGGATCATATTATTCGGCTACTTCTTCACTCACATGTACCTGCATTTTGATCAGGTAATTCGTGATACTAAAACTGTTTATCCGGTGAAAATGAAGCAGGCTTATTAACTTAATCATGTTCCTGCCATGGCGTTTTACGTATATTTCCAGGTGAGGACAGTGTTCCCGCTGGGGTTCTACAGCATACTGACGGTGCCGCCATTGCTCTCGCTGATGAACCTCATCTGGTTCTGGAAGATCTGCAAGGGGATGGTGAAAACTCTCTGCAAAACCAAGCAGAGTGTCAGTGCAAAGACGGATTAGGCCGTAGCAACGGAGATTTTATTGGTTCCTTTTGTTTAGAGTAAAAGCTAAAATTGCTTTACCATTTTTTTTTTACTCCTTCACGTCTGGAGAAAGCGATTGTTTCAGTGACTTTCACTTTCAGTAGTACGAACAAAAGCCGCACTAACAGTAACAGTAACAGTAACAGTAACAGACCAGCTCGTGTATTTTCTTGTGGGCCGTGGACCCGTAGTGGCGTCCTTTTTGTTTTTCCGGCTTCCGTGTTTCACTTTTTATGGCCCGCTTTCTCATTTCCTGGCCTGGGTCCAATAAACCGCTCGGCCCAGCTCGCTTCGCCTGCCTCCCGCATGCGCGTGCCGCGTTGGCAGGACGCGCACGCCGCTATCCAGCAACCGCCAAGATTAACAAGAACAACAAAGTTGTCACGCTTCTCTAGTGCCATGTGATGCAAGTCAACTAAACAAATGCATTAGAACACTTCCCTCACAAAATAAGTGATCTCAAGTGAGCAAAGTGAGTGAGGTGTGTATCTTGACTAGTCGTTTTGCATCGGAACTTTTAAAACGAACTTCCAGCAAAAAAAAAAAAAAAAAAAAAAAAAAAAAAAAAGGGAAAAAATGCCATGACTTTTTTTTGAGGAATAAAAAACTGTCACAACTTTTAGCTGTAAACTTTGATTTCTATGATATTGGACATTCCATAAAGATTATCCTATCGATCCCAACAAAAAGAACAATCCCATGAACGAAAAAAAAAATCCAGTCTTGTGCCAAGTGTTTCTCTCATGTTAGCACTAAGGGTTTGGTCGTTAGTTTGAACACTTGGGACTTGTCAAACTATTCATATTGCATCCCTTTTAATAGTATGACATACCGATACTAAAGATAAAAAGGATATATATAATTCCATCACTCGAGGCTTGAATGTCCTCAGATGACATTTTTTTTCTTGCAACCTAACGAAGCAGACAACCAGTATGTCAATAAAATGGAAGAAATGTTCTACATTAACTACTTGCGTACGTAGCAATCTCATGAAGTAGACAAACCAACATAATCATGTTGATAGTCCTGGTAATAATAATATAAGTATATGTCAATATATATAGCATGATCGGAGAAGCGTATTAGGTAAACAACGCACGCTTGTCGGTCTATGACCGCCGAGAAGCATATGCATGAGCAATCACGCGTGCGTAACAGGTGACGTGCAGCGGATGGAAGCACTCACTGTCCGACGATCCATCAAGTGTCACCTCTGACGCGGCGTCGATCGTCCGCCGGGCAAGAGGGGGCAGCAGCCCAAATCCTAGGATTATACTGCTTGTCGCTTAGTCAATCTCGCTTAGCGGATTAGCCCCTTCTGATCGATCCAGCCGCTAAACCTGCCCTGTGTCGTCGGGGCTACATGTGTCAACCTGGAAGGGAGTCATCGGTCATGAGCATATGCAATTGCGATTGTGATCGATGATGATTGCGATGTTTATTGACTTCATGTATTACTGTACTATATAAAATAGGTACACATATATAGGTAGCTATAGCTAGTCCACAGATTCAAGAATACGTGCGTCGTTGCCAGTGGCAGGTTCATCGTGTATCAGATGCACCATGGAGACTTGCATTGGAATTGAAAGAGGTGTCACCAATGCACAATGCTAGCTTGGATTTGGTTCTACTACGACTCATGACCGGCTGTTTAATTCCGTAGCCTGTCTAATACGCGTATTTCGAGCTAGACAGGCAGTGTCGATAGATTTCAGGGGTTACGCGGAGTTCGCTGCGCTGGCATGTCGCTGGCCGGTTAATTCGTTTGGTCACCGGCCGCCGACGGCCCCGGCCGGCCGGGTGCATCCATAGCATGTCCAGCTGTGGACCGTTGGAGATACAGACACTATAGCCTGGATTTGTTTCTGCTAATCGGCTGCTTGCTCGCGTTGTGTCCACGTGATATCATATATGATGATATAGTAGTAATACTGACGATGAGATCTCCCTGCCATGTATGTGCAAACAAAGCAAGCGGTAGCCATCATATTGATCGATCAGCTTTGTCATGGATGATTGTACCGAACCGGCGCGGTGTCAATCTGATCCACCTTTAATTTGTTTGTGTGTATGTCACATAAATTATATGTATATCCAATATGAAAAACGCATAGCCTTGTCACACACGTACAGCTGCAGGTTTTCTCCTCTTACCGGGTCAAATTAAAGTATACTTATTTACATGTATATAGATAGCAAATCCATAGCTTGCTCTGCTCAAATAGAACCTAGAAAACGATGAGTTTGACATTTGGAGGCACGATTGAGCGGGACGTATAGTACATACGACTTCACGTCAATCCCGGCCCGGCCAAACCGGCCATTAACACCTAGACCTAGGTACCAGAGAATATACTATATATACGTCATTGTTAAATACTACTACATATTACATGGGTGCACTAGTCATCAACGATCCTAAGATTGGCAATTTGGCATCTCTCTCTCTCATGCATGTTGATGCTTAGTGTGCATTTCAAGTTGCTATACAAAACTTAAGTCCAATCATTGAATTGAAATTCCAGTGGGATTATGAGAAGGCATTCTCCATTACTAAAGCTATGTAAATTCTAGAATCACCATGCATTGAAATTAGAAGTTCATAATTGAAATTATGAGAAGGCTTCTCCTTTTTACTAAAGCTATGTATAAATTCTAGATCGGATCTTCTTCGTTTCATTTTTTTCATATCACCATGCATAAATGGTTGTATATTATATACCTTTTAAAAATAAGAGACTCATGATTTATCCACCCTTTGTTCTAAAATTACCAGGCCAGCTCAAATTACATATTAGTCGGTCAAAATTACAACTAAAATTACCAGGCCAGCTAGTACAACTTTGTGTACTTCTTGTTACCTAGGTTCTAACTTGTTTAGTCGATCAGGGGTGTGTTTTTGGTACTGATTGTACTGTTTCTAGAGAGAAACGGTGCAGACAATGCTTACAAAGAAGTTATCAGGTTTCAGAGTCAGAATTGGAAAAACATTTCTCGAATTTATCAAACTATAAACCAGAAAATCCTTCCTTTTCACAGGTAATCAATTTCTCTCTAAACCTTTTTTTTTTTTTTTTTTTTGAAAAAATCTCTGTCAAACAGGACCTTATTTTCATCATTATTCTTAGGTACAAGAACTATATTTGTGTTTGATCTTCATTACGTGAAGACTTTTGGTGCCAATAATATTATATATGTCCTAGGTTTGTTCTGGAAGAGACCCGAATTATAACAGCTATGAAACACTGCATTTAAAATTTAGATAAACAAGTAGTAGTAAACCATGATTTTTGTTTCGTGTCAACAAGAGCTGTTACTTTGGTTTGATCACACATGTCAATTATTTATGCTTTGTCATTAAGCATGAAACCAGCAAACAAATGAAATGAGGCATCATCATGCAAAACTATGTGCATTAGGTTTATTTTTTTATAATTCCAAGACATTGTAACATATTAGCACTCTAGAAAAAGCATCCAATCACTTCAATTTTATTTTTAATCGATGTCTCCTTGTGTGGAAACCTAGAGTCTTAGTGGCTCGGTTTCGATTTTCTCTGTGTGCCCAGCTTCGACTGAACAAAGAAAGAGCTAGGAACCAACCATTTTCCTTTAAAATTTTGCTTATCACAACAATGACATGAATATGTGATAACTTCCAAGTTTGAAGTGTCGTTGTCAAAAATTTTAATAACTACATGCATAATACGCCATAAAGAACTTTTCTTTACTAAAATAGAATTATTAAGAAAAAGATCTCTTTGATTTTCTAGAGCATTCCAGAGTCCACATATACAGGGAAGTTAGCTGCTCAAGTTTTTAGTGAAATTGGTAACACATTACCAGAGCTTATGCAAAACCCCAAGATAAACAATGATTAACAAGCAGCTGAAAGTGCCGGCCAAGCCAAAGAACCAATCTGATTGCATCTTAAAGAATCACCAGGCTGATGTTTCGCAGATTCCTACCGTGTAACTTCTTCTGAAATTAAACTGCCACTAGCTCCCAGCTGGTTTGACACGGTCTTATACTCTACAAACAAGTGCATACAAATAGCCATTATATTGCTGCATTTGCTCCCTTCTCTCTCCGATTATGCAAAAGCAAAAACCCTAGTTGACTGATCATCATTCACCTAGCTAGCTCATGAGTGCAGGAAGAGGCTCAGATATGCAAGATTCTCTAGGCTTGATGCAGTTTCATGATCCGTACCTCTACAGCGGCAGCGCTGCAGGAAGCGCCAACCTACCACTGTCACACCCTTTCTTGCCTCATCAGCACCAAGGTTTTGTCCAAAATTGCACCGGCAAGGAGGTGGCGGAGTCGTTCGTCGACCCGGCGACGGCGGAGGTAAGCAGCGAGCAGGAATTAGCAGCAAGCAGGGGAGGTCTCTGAAGGAGGAGGAGGTGATGGCACCGCGGCGGCGGTGGAGGTGGAGGAGCGAAACGACTCCCACGACGGCCAGGGGCGAGGAGGGAGGCTCACGGCGTCCGGATGATCGCGCTGCTCATGGAGAGCGCGGTGGCCGTGTCGGTAGGCAACCTCGCGGACGCCAACAGCATGCTACTGGAGCTGGCGCAGATGGCGTCCCCGTACGCGGCGTCCTGCGGGGGAGCGGCTCGTGGCCTACTTCACCAAGGCCCTGGCGGCGCGGCTGATGAGCTCGTGGGTCGGCATCTGCGCTCCGCTGGCGCCGCCGTGCGCGGCCGTCCACGCCGCGTTCAGGGCCTTCTACAACGTCTCGCCGTTCGCGAGGTTCGCCTACCTGGCGTGCAACCAGACCATCCTGGAGGCTTTCCACGGCAAGCGCCTGGTCCACATTGTCGACCTCGACGTGGTGCCGGGCGGCGCGCTGCAGTGGCTCTCGCTGCTGCCCGCTCTGGCGGCGCGGCCGGGGGGCCCGCCGGTGCTCCGCGTCACCGGGTTCGGCATGTCGCGGTCGGCGCTCCACGACACCGGCAACCAGCTCGCCGGGCTCGCGAGCAAGCTGAGCATGCCGTTCGAGTTCTACGCCATCGCGAAGCGACCCGGGGACATCGTCGGCGCCGCGGCGGCGGCGGACATGCCAACAGGAGGCCAGGGGAGGCCCTCGCCGTGCACTGGCTGCGGCACGCTCTGTACGACGCGGCTGGGGACGACGGCGCCACGATGCAGCTGGTGCGGTGGCTGGAGCCCAAGGTGCTGACGCTGGTGGAGCCAGAGCGAGCAGGAGCGCCGCCGGGGACGGCGGCGGCGCCGGCGCCGGCGGCGACCACGGCCCCACTTCCTAGACCGATTCGTCTCCGCGCTGCATCACTACTCGGCGCTGTTCGACTCGCTGGGCGCGTCGCGGCCGGGCGAGGAGGACGCGAGCAGGCACCTGGTGGAGCAAGGCGTGCTCGGCAGAGAGATCGGCAACGTGCTGGCGGTCGGCGGCCCGTCGCGGAGCGGGCGTGGCAAGTTCGGCTGCTGGCAGGCGGAGCTCGCCCGGCACGGGTTCCTGCGAGCCGGCGGTGCGGGGCGAGCGCAGCTAGTGGCCGGCGCGTGCCCGGCGGGACTGGGCTACACGGTGGCGGACGACCACGACGGCACGGTGCGGCTGGGGTGGAAGGGTACCCCGCTCTACGCGGTCTCCACGTGGACATGGTGCCCCTCGCCTCACGCACAGGCACAGCGTTAACCAAATCAGCAGCCAACCAGTGGCTTTATTAGCATTAGTATATACCAGTGCACTGTGTGATAAGGTGCTACGCACCAACGGGTCGAATGCCACGCTAGAGTGGTCTCTTACAAGCGGGCCTACATAGTCACATGTGCGAAGCACTGTGGTTGCTGGGCCCACTTGTCAGTGGCCATTCCTGGTCAGTGGTTGCTTTATATGTATCATGTTTGTTTGGCACTTTTTTTTTTTTTGAACTTGGCGACTTTATTACTCTTCTGACAAATCGTCGAGACACAATTACATCAAGACCAACTGGGAGAGTACTATCGATCAGTGCCTCACCTTCATTATATAAATGACCTAGACTCGCCAAAGCATGGGCGGTCCTATTACCAGACCGACCCAAAAAAGCACATGAGAAATTACTAAAATTCAACCCAGTAAAGGACTTCAGCTCTTCAATCAGACCTCCTTCAGGCTGGACATCATAACTTCGCGCCTGCAGCGCCGCTTGCACATTTGCAGCGTCTGTTTCCAGGATCAAGTTCACCACGCCCAAGCTGCTAGCCACCCTGAACACCTTGCATGCGGGCAATCAGTTCGGCATGGAACGCACTGAGGGCCTTGTTTACCTTCCCACGGTCGGTCATCACAACGTCACCATCATGGTCGCGGATCGGGAAGCCCGGTGCGGTTCTTGTTTCTTGGAGGAAAGACGCGTCGCAGTTCGTTTTAGTAACCCCTCGGTGGCTTGCTCCACTTAGCTTTGAGAGAGCAGTCCCACTCTCCCTAGCGATTACGGCACACCCTGGGAATTTTCATGTGCATATATCCTGATTGCACGCTCCAAGTCACCGGACCGGCCCCTCCCTTCTTCCCGGACCGAATTACGGTTCGTCGGAGGAATCATAGTGTGGTAATCATCAGGGATGCTTCAGGTTTCTTTACTGCTAGGATGTACGAGACCACCTCCTTTGTTGTGCTTTGGGATGCCAGCGTTTGTCTCTTGCCCTCCATGCCCAGCAGGTTCCAGACTTGTTTGGCCAGCTTGCATTTGAAGAACAGGTGACCTCCGTCCTCGCGATCGCGGCTGCACACCGGGCACTTTGTGTCAATGTCCATGCCACGATGAGCTAGGCTGCAGCGCAGGGGGTGACTTTCATGCGTAAACCGCCAAAGGAAGTGCTTCACCTTATTCGGGCAATTGACGTCCCAAATTTTCTTCCAGACCGGGTCAGCTTGACCACTGCTTCCTCCTTGAGCAGCCCGACTGTTCTGGGTTCTAGTGAAATCATCCCGACATACCTTGTAAGCACTGCGTACACTGAATCTTCCATGCTTATCGTGGTGCCAGGCCAGCAAGTTTGCACGACCTTCGAACACCGGTATAGCAAGGATGATCTGTTGGTCTTCTTCCCAGAAAATGTCCTTGATTAATTCAGTGTCCCAGACTCCTGTTGCCGGATCGATCAACTCATCAACGTATCTCAGCAAGTTTGCACCCCTGGGAGTGATCGGTTTCCTCTCCGCACCACGTGGCAGCCATGGATCCTCCCAAATTTTTAAACCTTGGCCATCACCGACCCTCCAGATCATGCCCTTCTTCACGAGTTGGGTCCCCTTCAGTATGCTTCTCCAGGTATACGACATGCCTTGCTTTGGTCTTACTTCTAGGACTGTACTATTGTTGTAGTACTTAGCTCGCAGGATCCGAGCACAAAGTGAATCCAGATTCTCCCATAGCCTCCACGCTTGCTTGGCCAACATGGCCAGATTGAACGCTTATATAGATCACGGAACCCCAAACCTCCTTCCTTCTTTGGGCTCAAAAGAACATCACGATGGAGCCAGTGTATTTTATGTTTGCCATCTTGCTGGTTCCACCAGTATCTGCACACCATTCTGCTGACTTGGTCACAAAGAGACTTCGTTAAATCAAAACACCCCATAGCATACGTCGGGATTGCTTGAGCAACCGCTTTAATTAGTATCTCTTTTCACGCCCACGACGAGAATTTCTCCTTCCGACCACGGATACGTCTCCACACCTTGTCTTTGATGTAAGCAAAGGTGGATGATTTTGATCTGCCGACCTGGGCGGGTAACCCCAAATACCGCTCATTCAGAGTTTCCTTTGTAATTTGCAGCACCGAGCACACCTCGGACTTTCTATCTCGCTTTGGTGTTATGGCTAAACATCACCACTGACTTCTCCTTGTTTATCATCTGGCCGGAGCAGCTTTCATAGAGATCAAGAATGTCCTGTAGATGCATAGTGTCCCCCTCCGTTTACGCGAATCAAGATCAACGAATCATCGGCAAATAGAAGGTGTGATACACTAGGTGCACCTTGACAAACCTTTACTCCCCGCAATTCTGCCCTCCACCTGCGCAAGATGCAAGATAGCGCCGAAGCCCTCCGCACACAGTAGGAATAGATAGGGTGAAAGCGGATCACCTTGGCGTAGGCCTCTTTCAGGCTTGAAGCCGGGTGACAGCTCACCATTCACCTTGATCCTGTAGCCCACTGTCGTCACACATTCCATGATAAGATTTATCCACTTTGCTCACAAAACCCCGGCTTCACCATCATAGCCCGGAGAAAATGCCATTCGACTCTATCATAGGCCTTGCTCATGTCTAATTTGATTGCTGCATGACCGATCTCTCCATCTTTTTTTATTTCTCGGGTTATGTGTTATCTCATAAGCCACTAATATATTATCTCGAAATCAGTCGACCCCGGTACAAAGGCGCTTTGGTTGGGAGTTACGATATCTGGGAGTACATCTCTCAACCGACTAGACAGGACCTTGGCCACGACCTTGTACACCACATTGCATAAACTTATAGGGACGTAATTGGGTTACCTTTTTCGAGTTTTTTTCACCTTGGGAATCAAAGGCGATGGTCGTGTCATTCCAGCCCTCGGGGGATTGGCCCTCCATTCAGCACCTGCATCACCTCTCTGGTAAGCTTGTCACCGACCACATCCCAGAAATTTTTGTAAAAAACTGATGGTAATCCATCCGGCCCCGGCGCTTTGAGGTCGCCGATAGCGTTAAGGGCTGTCTTGACCTCTTCCTCAGTAAACTCAGCCACCAAACCTGCCGTTCATTTCATTTGTTACACGGTTAGGGACAGCGTTCAACACTTGTTGGAGTTGTGCCTCGGTGCTGCCCCCTCCCCGTCCTGAAAAGCTGCACAAAATGATTAGTAATAAACTCCATTTTCTCCCTCTCATCCTCCACCCAACTACCATCTTCTTTCTCATTCTCCCAATATGATTTCTTCTTTTCCTCTACGAGCAAGCTTTATGGAAGTAGCTAGTGTTTCTACCCCCAAATCTGCAGCCCGGTTAGCATGGGCTCGCTGCTGCCAATAGGTGTCTATTTGGTCCTCCAACCGATCCACCTTGAAGCTCCACACCGCCTCTCTACTCACCGAAAAATCACTAATCGGTTCTCGTCTCCACTTCTCCAGCTCTTTTTTTCGCCGCTTTCAATCGCTTCTCTAAGTCTCCCCGGACAATTAGAACTCCACTCTTTTAAGCAATTAGTGACTCCCTTCAATGCAATGCTTAGAGATTCATCACTCCTCATCTCTGAACCCCACGCCCCTCAACCACACGGCGACATTCCTCTTCTTTCAACCAACTTGCTTCAAATCAAGCATTTATTCCCCACCACCTAGATTATTTACCGGTGCTTTTTCAGTGACTATAATGACCGGTCTGTGGTCTGACCGATACATATCACCGTTCCTAACCATCATCATAGGAAACTTCATCCTCCACTCCGCATTAGCCACAAAGACGCGATCCAGCCGCTCCCTAACATAGGTGCTGCTTTTATTGTGTTTATTCCTCCAAGTGAACACATCTCCACTGAAACCAAGATCCTCCAGCTCGCAGTTCTCCAAAGCCGACTTGAAACGGTCCAGGCAAGCTTGGGAACGAGGAGGTCCTCCTTCTTTCTCGTGGTGAAAGAGAATTTCATTGAAATCACCGGCGCGAGCCGGGAATTCTGGGCGGTGGCTGCCCGGAGGTCCTCCATGACCTCCCGGGTTTTATTCTTCAAATCTGCGTGAGATTCACCATAGATCCCCGTGAACCTCCACCACCCTCCCGCCAGCCTCCCGGACCTCCACATCAATATGGTATTTCGATTTTACTTGGCATACCACATCGAGACCTCTCCTCCATAACACCTGCGACCCCCCCTCCCTTGACCTTCATTACCCACACGGCCCGCCTTAGCAGCTTCGTTCCACCTCGTCAACCTCCATCTCGGACGCCTCCTCCCCCCGCTTTCACGTTTCTTTTCTAGCACCGTCTCCACTCCTTTCTTCTTTGCCTTAGGATCACCTTCTCTTGTTAATCCTCTTGAAAGTCTTGGGCAATACCCTCTTATTCTTTGCATCATCCAACACCCCACCTAGGGCCGCCGGGTGCCAAATTGGGCACGATCTGCCCAGATACCTCCTCTTTGCCCCCGAGCTAGGTTTACCATCACTCATCTTCACTTCGGCGCTTCGGGTAGGGCAAATAATCTCCTCCCCCGCGTAGCCCCGGGAGCTGATGATTTTTTCGGGCCTTCTGCATCGGACCCCTTGCTCTCCAGAGCAGGCTTCACCGGGCTAGTCACCTCCTCTTCAGACTCCTTGCTTTTGCCCATGGCCGAAACCTCATTCTTCCTCCAGCTAGAACTATCACTCCCACGATGATCTCCACTCCCCCCACTGAATGAGCCACCAGAGCGTCCTCCTTTAGACACTCTCCATGGGAGCTGTGAGCGTGGGACAGCACCTCTATCCCTTGAATCTTCACTCGCCTTCTTCTTCTCCGGGATAAACCTCAACGCCCGACGAATTGTTGAGGTGCACCCTTCGCAGCTTTCACTTCACACCCACGGTCAGTGTGGCCAATGATACCACAAACGTAGCAAAAATCAGGGAGAAACTCATACACGAGCGGGCACCACTTCAGTTCCTCACTTCCATCCGCGCCCACATCTAGAGTCACCCCACGCATCGGTGGCTTCCCTAATGTCTAGTCTCACCTTCACTCTCGAAACTCACCAATTGCCATGTCTCGTTCATCAACATCCACGTCCATCGCCTCCCCGATCAGGTCACCTATCATCTCCCCGCCCTTCGTTCATCATACCCGGCATCTTCGACACACGAACCCAAATGGGGATCGAAGTGAATTCCACCTCATCAATGGTTTTGGTGCCATCAAAGTCCGCCATCACAACCGGGTCCTTCCCGAACATCCACGGACCATCCTCCAACGCCCTCCTCTTCCCCCGATCCTTGCGAGAACGTGAACAAGAACCAGTTCTCACCGAGTGCCTTACATCCCACACCTTTCATTGGGCACCGATGCGCCCCAACGAATTCTCTAGGGCATCTCGCGTAAACCGGTTTCTCCGCCAATACTTTCCCCACCGCTGCAGATCGGATCTCCCCCTTGTCACCGTCCCCAACTCCGCCGATCTTGAGCCCCCTTGCGTTCAACCTCCGACAGGCCGCATCCTCTCGAACAACCCCGACACACCATCATTCGACGGATCCATGGTGCACCGAGAACCCTAAACCCGGCTAGAGGCTAGCGTGACGGTTTGAGGGCTCCCACGTGGGAGAGTATTTGGAGGCAGGGAAAAACTTGATGGGGCGTGGGATCGCGCTGTAGATCAGAGGATCAAAGCACGACGGCGACGGAGGAAGGAGGGAGGAGAGGAGGGACCTGTACCGCCGGGATGACCTAACTCGAGTCGCCACTCAGGCGCTGAGACCGTCTCTTTGATTTACTTCGTTTGTTTGGCACTTTGGCTCCAGTATAAATAGTTTCCGATCCCGATCGATCAGATTGGATTTAGGATTAGGAAAATGCAAAAGGGTCGTACTCGTACCTGAATTTTGCAGTTGAAATAAATGAGGACCTGATGCCTTCATGGCTCAGTTTCTTCATCGTGCCTTGAAGATTTGTACAGGTAGAGGCAGGTAATTTCACATGTAAATAATATGGCTATATAATCCCAGCAAATTAAAGGCCTTTCACCAAAAAAAAAAAAAAATCCAAGAAAAGATACTGAATTATTCATGCGAATTGCATCAATGTATGTGTACCAACTGCCAGGACGGGAAATGCGAAACTTGTTGCTCTGGGCTTCAGTCACCAGCAGGTGAGCCTTGTCAATCGCACCAATGTTATATGCGAGTAAGCCTTGTCAATTGCATCAATACATGTGCAAGAACACCTGCTGAATGTTTAGCTTAGGCCAGAAGAGACTTATCCCCGGGCAAGAGGGCAGGGTGGCAATAGATTACAATATGTACGCCACTCTACATTCTGGGAAATTTTTTTTTACAACAACCCAAAAATGAATCTATATTCTACCAACACATCCTCAACACCAAATTGTGATGCAACCCAGCAACATTCTCCGATCTAACTGTACATCTATCAGAGAATATGGCAGTCTGTCTGCATAAATTCAAGGCAAATTTCCAACGCAATGAGCAACCAGGATTCCTGCGGTGGAGCTCCCCTTGATAGAATGAAGGATTCTTTCTTTGCACGTCAATGGAGCAAATTTCCTACGCAACAAAGTAACTCTTGCTTTTTTTTGCAGAACATTGCTCGACATCCCGCAAACGTTGCCATATCATGGGTTTACATTGCAATCAATCATAAATGGATCATCCTCGGCAGGTACCTCTTCCAGTATTTCCTGTACCGGCGTATCCCAAGTTCTAACCAGGGTTTCATGTTACCATTGTAGTGCAATATTGCAGCTTTCTTTATAGCACCATGAGTGAGTCCATAGTCATGACCCAGACCAAATTGGACCCACTGGGCTTCAATAGGATGGATCAGATCTTGAAAAACAAGTAGACCTGCAGGTAATGTTGCAGTTCTCCAGGAAGCTTCTGACTCATATTGCATCTGTTAAAGGTAATACAAAAACAGCTTTGTCAGATCAAAGAGTTTACAAATTCCTGGTTTAAACACATAAACATTAAAGAAGTGGGTTCGGTAACTTCTAGCAACCACAATATGCTACTGTGAAGGTAGGAAACTAAAGTGTAAGAGAGGTTATGGCTCTATAACTTTAAATTGATTTGAGGGGTTATAGGCCAGGATTCAGATTGGTTTATGGACACATGACCTATCACAGATATCCTTGCCTTAGTCTCTAATCGTCTAATAAATATACAATTCGCCCAAAAGGCTCAACCGAGCCTGGTCTAATTACTCTAACATAAGGATAGCAGTTACTGATGCATCCATTACAAAATAATTAAAAAATCCCACAATTGAAATATACATGAAAATGGCAACAGTTAATTGTTAATATATTATAATAACCTTCTTTTTGTACCCGGTGATGAATTCCAGTGACATCATGTTCCCTCCATTTATCGAGATCAATAACAGTCACTCCAGACCTCCATATGCACGAAGTGGAATTATAAGGGAAGTCATGCAAGTATGCCCTGAGTTGACCGAATCTTACTCCACAAAACTGAACAGCACCAATCACTTTTCCTTTTTAGTCAAGGTTCCACAGGAGCGATAAGTCTCTCTGCACTATAGTATCATCTTCCAGGACAATGACCCTTTTAAGAGTGCTAAAGAATTCAGGAAGCACGAACAGGGAGTGGCCAAACATTGAAATGTATTCAGTTTTCAGAAGAGTGTTTAGCATTGGAGCATTGCTATGGGAGGAGATGCGGAACTCCTCAGATGTTGATAGTTGTTCAACTTTCCCAGTAACCAAATTCTTCGGTTGAAAAACTCGAAATTAAGGACATTGACAGTAGCTCCCCTGTAAGCATTTCTGATGAACCAGTTCTTAGTTAAATGCATAAAAATTCTGTGCATCAGTGACAAGATGGAAAACCATATTTGCCGAGTCCTGCAAAATTATGAGTGAGTGAATCTATGCAGACTTTCAAAAGAATAATGGTACAGCACAATATACAATAATATACCTCAGAATTTATCACAGTTGAGTTGACGGTCATCGATGATGCAAGAAGGTTGGTGGAGAAAATAATGTAGTGTCGGAACGCAGGGATTTCCAAGCTTCTCTGCCCCTGAATGCTCTATGTCAGCTGAGGCATTGAAATAGTCAACTGTCAATCTCATTGAAAGGCAGTGGAGGCTCTTGGGTAACGTCTGAACTCAAGCCTGTAAAGATAAGCACTCTGTCTTGCATGAAAAAGAGCTTCATCTTCGGTAATATCAAGCAACTGTTTTAGCTTTTTCTCAACATTAGTGCATTCTACGGCACATGATTTTCCTGCAGCAATTGTCTGGTCCATCTTGGCCATATTGACTCCATGACTTCAAAAATAGCAACAAAGATTCATTATAATGGTCTATTCAACAAATGCACTAAAAGTTGTTCTTTGAATGTCAGATTGAATAAGATCCTAAGACAGATTGTCAGAAATATAAATATCAACTGACAAGCCTGCTCGCATTTCTACCCAGACCACCCACCATTAATGATAAACTAGCATTGCCAAAATCGCATATAGATTACATTTTCAACCAGACTACATATCGAAACTAATGAGGGCTTAAAATATGCATAACGTATAAAACATAAAAATAATAATGTGAACTAACAACACAATCTGAGGTGGAAGGCTGCTGGATCCACTAATATGTAGCCTACTGGACCATTGTGGTAACAAGACTGCTTGCCTCCTTGTGTATTGTTACTACCAGCCGACACCTCTGACTCAGGAAATGCTGTCAACAAGACACAGCTTCTATTGTCAGCATATGACTATATGAGCATATCACACTACTATAATACTAGGAAGCAACAGGCGCAAAGGCAGAATGATGAAATTATATAGCTTGCTACAGTTAACTCAATAACTTGCAATGCACTTTGCAGCAATGATTAAAATCAGGAATCCAAACACTTCTACTTGAGCAAACTTCTGGTCCTCGAAGTTGGCTGTATGCTTGTATTGTTTGAATAAATAAGTTATGTTACAATTCAAAGTAAAAATTGAAGAAAATTAAGTAATGTCTTAATGTCACACTTACAGTTTAGGAAGATCATCATCTGATATGGCTTCACTAAGCATATGCTCAAGTTCTTGGATATTTTGCTTCATTTCACGTGAAAGTTTTTCCATGCCGTCAAGTTTCAAAATGCTTGGATAGTAAGCTCTTGCAACAAAGAGCTGATCTTTAAGTCTCTTCAAAGTAGAATCTTTCATGACCTCCTTATGTTCTACAGACCAACGACAATAGCTTCCAAACTGAACCTGGCAGAATGTTCCATTCTCGTCACCAGGTAAACCTTGTTCAAAGTTGTCCTTCAAATCAATGTTAGTAATCTGCAAAAGTAGGGCAAGAAAGATCAGGCAACATGGAAATATCATTCACACCAGGTAATCTATGAAATCTTTGCTTGTAAATGACACCCAAACAGATTCTAATAAATACTATCATAAGATTTCACATCTACATTTTCTACTGGTGGCTCTTACATTGGGCAGCGCAGAGCTTTCCAAAGGTGTATCTTGTTGGATAGGACGAGCTGCATATTAAATAAATATTAGACAAAATATTGTCATTTTCCAATATTTCATTGATGAAAGAGACTGAAAAGAAACCTACCTGGATGAATTGAGATATCTCCATTAAATTTGCCAAGCTCTCAAGTTGGCTGCTGTCAGATGGACTGCCATTTGTGTCTGCCCAGTCCTGATAGGCAATAGAAAACTTATAGCAAGATAATAACAATAATGAAACAAGTGTTGGTATATAAACAAGATTTATGAGACAACATGAATGACGTTACTCGGAGAATCTTCGTTCCAAATAAGCATTTTATATAATAAGTATTGAAGAATCACCAAAATATTGTCTAATATAGCTATTTCAACGGTTACAACAATTGGTCATCCAACACAGAAGTTATATCATTGTTTCTTTTCCTATTGCAAGACAAAGCTAATTATCTAACATTCTAACATTATTGGCCAAGCCAGAACAAGCTATATTTATGCTGCATTTCAAGTAAGCCAACCAGTGAAAATTTCACAGCAATCCCAAAATAAAGCAAAATGGTTTTTTGATATCAAATAATCCAATAGGGATTGAATTCCGTGTTCCCACTTAAATCCACAGAAGCGTTCAGCTTTTCTTTATCTTTCAGCGAGTTCACACTTCACACTGGCAGCCCAAAATTAATCTGGCTCAAGCAATAAACCCAGCAAATGACAATACCAAGCACCGATTCAGGAAACATGCTGCAATCCAGTCAGTATACCAGGGCAGACATTTTTCAAGGAGAAACTAGTTAAGTTGCACACTGATGACTTGCAAAAATGTCAACCAACAAACAAATGATGATGCAATTGCAGACCTTCGAAGTAGGCGGTACAAACTCCTTTAGGGTATTGTTGACTTGCGAGCTGTCATTTTCCTAGAGAAAGCAGCCATCAGTGTGACTAAATAATTTATTCTATTTCAACTGAGATCATCAATAATTTATTCTATTTCAACTGAGATCATCATTGACCGAATCTAACAAGATACGCCCACACGCCCAACAACACCCGTCCGCCCCCACGTGATTGGGATCCTTGTAGGAATGGAACAAAAGATAACCCAGAAATCCTAGTGATTAGGAATTGAGGAGTCCTACCTCCGACGGAACCTGCTGCCAAGTACCACCCTCGCTGCCTTCATAAACCTATAAGGCAGCAATGTAGCGCAAAATTAGAGTAAGCATAAGCTATTCAGATAGTCAGATTCAATCGGCACTCACCGATACCGCGCTTTCGTCGACCAAATACACTGCAGAGACCAAAAAAACCAACAACAGAATTGAGGTAAAAACAACAGGTAACCAGTTGGGGTGCCCCGAGATCGTGCTCGCGCCCGCAAACCGAATGCAATGCCTGGATCCCGGAAGCGAGCGTCACTGGGAGGAAGAAAAAGGTAAGGTTTTGGTGGGGAGGGATAAGGTACGGACTCGAGGGGAAGCGCGTGTGGAGGCCGAGGAGCACGGAGAGGGGCACGACGACGGAGAAGAAGACAAAGTGCCAACGCGGCCGCCGTCGCCGCCACGCACCGCCACCGACGCTTGCCCGCTGGCGCGCGGCGGTGGCGGCCGCCGGTCCAAGGCTCTTCATCCCGTCACCAGGAGCAGCGGTAGCTCGATAGAAGTGGGGCTGGAATAGCGGGAGGCCGCCAGTAGCTGTGGCTTCTAGAAGGCCGCCGCAGCGGTGGCCTGGAGACGGCGGCGGCGGAGAGGCCGTCCGTACATTTGCTGATGCGCTGTGTCCAGCCTCTGTGTCCGTGCGGCGAATCGCCCGTTGCAATTTTTTCCTTTTTATTAATCTTTTTTGTCCTTTTTCTCGGCCTTTTTAATTTTTTTGTACGGGAGACTCCTACTCGGCTACTCGTTTGGACACTGTGCTCTCCTATCTATAACCCCTATATAGAAGGGCTTAGGGGATTGCTGACTTCTGCATCATGGAGGGTGATACCTAGCAATCCTTCCGATTCTTGCATACCGTTCCCCCCCCCGATGTCGTCTTTGTTTCCCCTCCCGTTTCCCCGCCTCGACTTCTCCTCCCCCCGTGACGGATCACCGGCCGCTTTCGGTTCCCAGCTTTCCGTTGGCATCCTTGGTCTTGGTTCTAGCGGCCTATTCCCCTTCCTTCTGTTGCCATCTCTCGTTGATATCTCGGATCGGTCGGGCCGCGCGTCATCGGCCGGCCACATTCCTCGATCCCAATCTCCGTCCCCGTCTTAGTCCCATCAATGAGGAGCGTTCGCCAAGCATCTCCGGCCGTCGTTTACCCTCCTCTTGGTTCCTTTGAATCTTGGCGGCGTGTTCACCGGTCCGTTGACATTCGGCGACGGGCGACTCAGGTTTCACCTCCGTCGACCTCGCGAATCCCGTCTGCCGGCTGCGCCCGTTGTCGGCGCCGCCCGCCGATCCTCGGCGTCGGCGCACCACCACCACCGCCCTGTCCGTCCATCCGGCCGTGATGACCCGATGGCCGGGGCGGAGCGGCGCCGGCGATGTCCTATCGCGGTTACACTCGGTTCGGGGTCCTTCACCGGTATTCGATCTTTTCGGCCAACAAGTATGCCTACCCTCTCCATTCCCTTATTATTGTTGTGGCGATCTTGATCCGATGTTGCCCGGTCTCTCGACGCCTAGATGCCGACGCGCGCGTCGTCGAGGGCCAAGCCCAAACTCGCCGCCCGCCGCAGCGTCCCGAAGAGGGGGCCACTCGGTCTCGCCCGCCCGCCGTATAGCGCCGTTCTTTGCCGGGTCCGCGTTAGAGGACGCCCACGCCCAGGTCTCTGCTACTGCGTCAAGCTACAACGTGTGCCCCACCGTGGCGCGGCTGCTCTCATCCCGCCGCCGCTACCCCACGCCCGGCTCCCTACAGGCTGAGGAGGTCTCCACGACCGCAGTTTAGGCGGTCGTCTTCTTCTCGGTCCATTGGTCACATCTTCGTCGGTCACGCTGGAGGATGCAGCCTCAGCTGCTTTGTGCTGGCAGCCTGGTACACAGTAGAGGGGGGGCCATTTGTAGTTGATTGATTTTGGCAGTTCTAAGGTACTCAGATTCATTTTTAATTCTAGGGTTAAATACAGACCATATTCCTTCCTGTAATTGGATTAGTTAACCTTGATAAGAACCCTATAGATTTAGTTGGGGTCAACAAAGACAGCTATTTGATAATTGATAATTGATACTAGACACATTGACTTCAGAGAATGTCTCAGGGGTTTTGGCATTGTAAGTAGATGAGAAACATACAGAGGATTACAATGACATTGGAGAATTCCTGAACCAGCTTGATGGATTTAACAGCGATGAGAGGATAAAGGTCAGCATTGAACCTTCAGCTTAATAATTGTTACTGTATTGATGCTTTGGCTCAGGTTTTGTTCAATTTGCAGATTGAGGAGGCAAAAGATACCTCCTTCCAAATGAATGAATTCCACAAATTGGTGGACATGCAGATTGAAATCTGTCCTACTGGCACAGGTTAGTGATCTAACAGCAAGCTTCACTGATATTGAAAAATTAAGTTTACAGAAAATATCACTTATTGTGCTGTTAATACTCCTATCTATGTGTGCACATCAACTAAATTTCTGCTCTTATTCAGTTATCCAAATAGTGGACTAGATTTCCCACTCTTTCCAAATATATTGTTTCACATAAAACATAGAGGCCAAAAGCATACTACGACATCCTTCGTTTTGCTATTTGCTTTGTATTGTTGGTAAGATTAGGCTCTGAAGTTAGACTACTGCTAGAAGAACTCTCTGATTGCAAAAATCTAACGGTTTCTAAAGTGGAGGTGAAGGGCATTCCAGTTTATGTTGGTATTTACAAATCCAGGAAGGGTGTGATTCTCCACGGATTATGGTATTGCTAAAAATAGGTCAAAACAAATTTTCATTGAGTTATTCATCCTATTTATCGTAAGAAATTAATGTATGTGTTATTTGACTACAGCACACCACAGTACACCTCCAACAACTTCTTAGCCATGTAAGCTGGGCATTAATTTGAAATTCAAGTTCATTCTTCTTTTCTCCTCCAAGTTTTCTGCTACTTAAAAGCTTCTGTTTGCACTAATTTTAGTTCAATTTCAAGAATGATGACTTTACTACAAATATTTGATATGCCCCTTGGCTCATTTAATATGTGTTTCTTATAGTTTCAGTAACATTAATGCAAATTTTTCTTAACTGTATGGTGTGTTCATGCTTTCACTTTCTTTGCAGTACTAAGGCAACTTCTTTGTCCACTGGCAAGAAGATAGAGGACAATCAATAGCAATGGAAGGGAAGTTTAGGTGTGCTCTGAATTTTTGTTGCTATAAATGAGATTTGTATCGTAATTTACATTCTTTTAGTGTTCAGTAGACTGAAGCTGTCACATTTCTTCTGTCAGTCTCTTTGGTCGACCTTTATTTTATATCTCAGTAAATCATGAATTTATTAACTACGTAGCAAATTTATGTTTTTATAAACTATCATGTTCAGACCTTATGTGCTTCACTACATCTGCTACCTTGCTTCTGTTTTATTATTATTATTATTGTGACCGTGCTGCTTTTTTTTCTCATGGTTCAATTTATGGTTTTATGGTTCAGTTTGCGGTGCTTTACTTAAAAATAGGGTTAGTGGCGCTGGAGAGGAGGCGGCGACGCTCCCCCTTCCTCCACGCTGCCATCGACGCCGCCCAACGCAGGTTCGGCCTATTCTGCGACCCTTCGGTGGTGAGCAAGGTCGCCTTGATGGCGGCGCTCAGTTGTAGCCTTTCACCAAATCCAACTCATATCTGATGTTTGGAATTTTGTTTCTCTAATCACTGTTGTCAAGTTTAACTGATGAGGATAGAAGCATCTTCAATGTTATTAATTTTGTTTGCCACTGTTTGGATGGCTTCTGAATTTGGTTCGCATATGTGGTTTTGTTGAATACTCTATAGCATCATGGACGCTGACCAACTGTAAGTATTGGTTTCTGTATATCCTTGTGCCACTATATGTCAGTGTTGCATTCATCCAATGAGAAGTTACAAGTTTTTGTAGCCGACTTTTGGGATTGCATTCTTTCCTTGGATGAGGTAAAATAATTATAGGGTATTTTCCAAGTTATTATGTTCTAAAACGTGCTATGCTGAACCATGGGTATCTATTTGATAGTCCAGGCACCAAGACTTCAACCTCTGGAAGCACTGCTGCAGGTTGGTTCCTAATATCTCTAAATAAAACGCTTCATAGCGATCATGTCCTCCGTAAACTGCTGCAGGTTACCTTTTTAAAAATTAATTGCAAATGACTGGTGCTATTCTTATCCAGGGCAGTGTCCTGAATTACAAAGGATTGAAAGATCCATTGTCTCAAAACGCACACCATCAAGTGGGTATCACAGAAACTGGAGCGCAGTTGCTTTGGTGCATAGAAAAATAAGAAATCATTTAGTCTATGACAGGCTGCACAAATTGGTGTATGTGCATTATAATCTAAAAGCTGTGCATCCAACGATGGTTCATTCAAATGAGATGCTTATTCAGAGATCCAGAAGCTAGGTGCTGAGAACTAAATGGCAAAACCAGTGCAGGTATTGATCTGTTGTTACTCCTTTCATTGTGCAGATAATATCTGTAAAATAAATTGTCTGATAGTGATCATGTCCATTGTAACCTGCTGTAACTTAACTTTTTTTTAAATTAATTGCAGTTGTCTGATAAAAAGGTCTCAATTCTCATCGCCAGGTTGTGAGTGAGGTCTATCTTCCAGCATCTAAAATGTGGTCAGTCACCGGTAATGAAATGATCACAGGCTGGCGGAATCCAAGCATTTCCCTCAATGGGCATCTTTATTCCGCTGATTGTCGTGATGGTTGTAAGCTTCGAGTTTATAATAGAGATGGGATCATGGACAAGGTTCACCAGACACCATATGCGAAGCACACGGTCTCTTTAAGCCGCGACCTTTGTCTCCCTTAATGGATCTTTTCCTTGATTTGTCAATGCTACTAAGGTTTTCCATCAGAACTATTACTATAAAGATATTAGTGGCTCAATTGATCTAGATAGGAAAAACATGTTTCATTTGATCACTCTATGAGTTCTTCCTTTTTTTTTTAGTTAGCCCAAGTTCTCATTTATAAGATGGTAATATTATTTCTGAAAAAAGAATGTCACATGATGATGCTTTGAGATGCCAATAGTCTATCGACTACTTACTATATGTATCGTGACATTGTGTATGACCATCATCAGGTTGATAGTTGTACCTTTTTTTTTTGCAGAAGATCTTAATCTCTGAAACTATACATTTACACAAGAAAATACTACTTTCAACATTCTTGAAATTCCCAAAAGCAACGCGTGAATTCACCTAGTTACCTTCTTACGGGCTGTCCGTGCTCCCATTGAAAAAACATCAAAAACGCTTGGAAAATTCAATAAAAAATACTAATGGATAAAAAAACTAACAATGGATAGATGATGAAAATGAGTTTTTACGGAAAGGCAAAATAGCCAAAGTCATCCCTCGAACTTTGCACAAAGGGTCAAGTTGGTCCCTAAACTTTCAAAAGGGTCAATCTAGTCCCTCAACTCTTGTTTTTAGGTCAAAAACGTCCCTGTGCTGACATGGCGGCATGAGACGAATGGAAATGTCATTTTTGCCCCCGACGACGCTGATGGCCGGGCGCTGACGCAGCTTCGCCGCCGACGCGCCGGGGCCGGGTACCAGTAGCGTCTCGGGGCGGGGCGGGCAGCTCCCCCACCCGTGGGGTGCCACCCCCTCGCGGCGCGAAGGGTCGGCCACACTACCGCCCACGAAAAGAAGATGAGAAGCACAAGAAATTTCATGTACCAAGGGCAAAAATGACATTTCCCTTCGTCTCATGCCCGCCATGTCGCCCGCGGGACGTTTTTGACCTAAAACAAGAGTTGAGAGACTAGATTGACCCTTTGAAAATTCGTGGACCAACCTCGACCTTTTCGCAAAGTTCGTGGATGACTTTGGCTATTTTGCCTTCTGGAAACAATGAATAAAGTATCATATCCCTACAAGCAACACCATGGAGTGGGCTGCGCCCCGAACAACCTAGAGAGAACGGCCGAGGGGCTTCGCCAACAGGCGTCCTACCTCAATGTCACGAGGTTCGGAAGGACCAGCGGCCTCGGAAATCAATTTCCTCTTTTTGGATTCCATCGTCATAGTACTTCGGGCCACCAGTGAGGAGGCACCACCAACACGTCCACCTCGCCCCTTACCACGACCAGACGCACGACCAACCATGGCTTGACTCTGTGCTACGACTCTCTCTAGCCTCTTTCATTTCTTAACCTCCTTCGGGTCCTCCCGATCTGGGTACATCATCCCCATGAGATCGAGGACACGGTCGTGACGAGAGAGGTCTCCCAAGCTTTGGCACTTGGTGCAACGCTCCTTATCTAAATACGGTATGGTGATCATTTTGGTTAGTCGGTCGATCTCGTTGATATATTCGGTATTGGACAAAAAGGTCTAATGATGAGATGCATGCATGTCAAGACCACGGTAGCCATCAAGCCCTTAAAAGGTCTAAAGACGAGCACCTTGGCATAAAAGGCCAAAAATTGAGAACCATTCCCTCTTTGATAAGATCTTGGCTTATTTGTATCCGAAGTTGTGTCTCGAAAGGCCTCTTTCTACCTCTTCTTTAGCACCGAACCCCTAACCTTTGCAAATTGGAAGCCATTAGTGGGAATCATGGTGGACACAAGGACATGGGCCTTTGGTAATCCGTTGGTCATGGCTTCGGTGATGGCATCCTCGTCGCACACCCATATGTAAAACCAGAAGGAAGTCCAGTCCTGCCATTTGTTGTGATAAGTACAGACAATCCTTAGAGAACCATGCCCTTTACGGGGTATGAAGTTATAACTTATAAGATCCAAATTCATTGCGAAGTAGTTGATTATCCCTCCCCTTGCGGAAACCCTTGAAGACTTGTCTCTCATAATGATGAGTGAACACATTAATATTGGGAAGATGGCCCATCATCTTGGTAGCCATCAAAAAAATATGTAGTCACACTATCCCGTTCGGGGTAAGGTGATGTAGTGAAGATTGAAGCATTCAAGTACTTCACAGAGGAAAGATTCAACAGGAAATTAAAGCCAACTTCAAAGAATCCCAAAATACAACAACTTCATAGGGTTTGGGGTGGGGGTCCTCTCATCTCCAAGGGCTCGACACAAACTACACTTAAAAAGGACTTAACCCATCTCTTCTCGTATTCATCCAGTTTTTCTTTGCTGCAAAGAATCGCTGATTTTCTAATCAAAAAAGTCGAAAAGATTTTTCCAACTTCACCGACTCGATTTCCCCAACCTCCACTAGCATCCTCATCATTGCTAGTCCCCTTAATATCAACAATAGGAAGTGTTGTCTATCTCAATCAAGCTAACTACCTCATGGGACGACCTCGCACCATCCCATCAAGCATACATTCTTGGCGGCTCCTAGTGAAGTATTTGACTCATTCTTTGGAAGAACCACTAGACAAACTCTCTACGACCTAGTCATCGCTCTGTTTGTTTGTTCGAACTCGATGAATTAGACGAAGTCAAAATCGAGGTCGTCAAAGGAGCCACTAACATCTAAACAAATCAAAATCCAAACCCAAAACTTAAACCTAATGAAAGTAAAACGAAAAGAAAAGAAACCGAAATAAAGTGAACACCAACGATAGACATGATTACCAAGAGAGGAAAACCCGACGAAGAGCACGAAAGTGTAAAACCAAGTCTTGAAGGCGCACGGTTTTGAAATGAAACGATTTGGTGACTCAAGGCATAGGCGTATAAATGGCGACCTGCACTGGAGGGGGGTTTTATACCCCACAACCAACGGTCGCAACAGACACGATGGTTCATCTTCAACGGTGTTTTAGCACAAATTCCAAGAGAAATAATCACTTTTGCTTCATTTACCGCCCAAAAAATGTCTTTCTCTCTCTTCGTCATGGGGGCAGTGCTTGATATTGTAACTGAGGCAAAATGTGGCCCCACTCCAAAGGCCATCCCATGAAAGGACATCAGAGTAGGCCCGAGGGGCTACTATTGGGGGGAGCTAAGACACTGCCAACCCCCTCGGGCCTCAGCTACAAAATTAGCAAAGACACCTTCGCATGCGCGAAGGTATATTCGTAGGGCTCAATATATGAGCAAGACTGCATCGAAGATACCTTCGAAGAGCGAGAAGATATCTTTGGTACGATTGGATTTTGGTCTGTTTCAAATCAGACCGCACCAACGAAGGTATCTTCGGTGCGATCGGGCTTTGCCCCGTTCCAATTCGGTTCACTTCAGTTTCTTAAATAAAGAGATGAGGATACCTTTGCACGGGCGAAGGTATCTTCGGTTATAGTGAATAAGAAATCAGCCCGCACAAGGGATACCTTTGGTAGTGTGAAGGTGACTTCGGGAGGGAAAGTTTCATTTATTTGATTGTATATAGGAGAAGCCACCGGCGTGCATCCATGGGCCCAGCAAAGGGATGGGGGCCCACAAGGAGTAGGTGAAGTCCGGAGTGCGAAAAAGACCTTGGAGCCCGTTCCTCGGGGTGGGATACTTCATGATGCTGAGTAGGTAGGAGGGCAGAAAGGTCATGTAAATGTCTACATGAAGTATAAATAGCCTCTAGGGGTTTGTAAAGGATGGATAGACAATTAATACAAGCAAATATGGCACACACAAAATTAATGAAATGCGGATGATAGACTAATTTTATATCAACATAGATGCAACCACCGATAGCCTGCTTTCGGAGACAACCTAACACCCATGACTTAGTTATAGCATATGTACTGAAATACTTTGCATTTCGGCTTCCTCATCTCTTTTTCATCTACCCTTGTCCTCTGATCTTTATTATTAGTATTTAGTAGTGCTTACAACTCGAGCATAAAGAGCATTTTTTCACAACTAAGCAGCAGCTCTCTACATTTTTCAGCAATGCATAAATCAACTTGGGGTTGCCCATTTAGCCACACCAACATCCATCTTCTTCTTGATAACACCAGGTCACATCAAAGGTATGAAAACTCAAGAGGTCAAGTGAGCTACCGTCTACAAAGAGAGTAGACATAACAAACATTATAATTATATATATAAAAGCAAATACATCTTGATCATCTAGGATAATAAAGATATAATGGGCGGTAAAATCTAGTAGTTTGGCATGTCAGAAGGTTATTGTTATAGTTGGTAGAAACCAAGAGCTTCTCTCATGGTGTAGTCAGTTCGAGTTGTCTCGACACCGGTGCTTGTTAGACAGCCAACTACATGGCCAAGAGGAATTATAGTCAAAGATCTGAAATTTTTTAGATATTGTCTACTCACTCTCGGGTGTTCAAGGGCTCGGGATAACATAAACAAATAATCAATCTGCCATTAACTCCACAAAACGTTTTAGTATACACCGAACTCGTTCCACCTCGAACAAATATTCCCTATCTACAAAACTAATCTACCCTACACTAAATAGATATGTTACACTACAAAACATAAATATTAAACTGAAGGTAGCATCAATTGTTTAGATAGAAACATGTAACACTAGAAGAGCTACGGTTGCAAATCACTCAAAAATGAAAACATAAATAAAAAGGATAAAACAACAGATACTCCCTATGTTCCAATAGACGTTTTGGTTTTCTAGATACATTGATTTTGTTATGTAACTAGACATAGTGTGTATCTAAGTGCATAGCAAAAGCTATTACCTAGAAATGCCAAAACAAATTTATAATTTGGAATGGAAGGAGTATATTACAACAGAGCTACATGAATTTTTATATTGCTTCTAAACTGGTTTTGGAGCCATTCCATTCAGCCTGAAGTGACTGTTTTATCTTATCCCACAAGGACTAAACATGTTAGAAACATACAATAATAATTCATAACCTGTTGGCGAGCTAAGTCATTGCCAACCCCTCGGGCCTCGTCTACAAAATTAGCAAAGACACCTTCCCATGCGTGAAGGTATATCCATGAGGCTCGGCAAGCGAGCAAGATTGCACCGAAGATACCTTTGCAAGAGTGAAGATATCTTCGGTACAGTTGGATTTTGGTCTATTCCAAATCGGACTACCGTTGGTATTTATTAAGTGCAAAAGAATATAAAGGGTTCATAAAAGCGCCTGAAATAAATATACCATTGTAGCTTTTACCCGGGAGTATTCCGTGAGTATCGTTATTTATATTTTCCACAGGGAAGCAAGGGTAAAGACTATGATAAATCAAAATCATGTATCTACTAACTTAATATACTAACTAAACTAAAGTGAGGGGGTAAATAATGTATATGATATGTATGATAATTAATAACATTTAACCAGGAGAATATTATAATATAGAGTAGATAACTAGGTCGAGAGGACAACGGAGAGATCTAGGTTCCTGAATACTTCTCTAGTACTTTGGTTCTATGATAACAATTATTCTAATACACTTTGGAGCAGCGTGTACCGCTCTCGATCCTCGAAAAGACTGGAAAGGGTGATCGGGGAAGGCCGCCAAAAGCTCTACGAAAACACCAACCCGAACGTGGTGGATTACAAAGACCCGACAGGGCTGTCACCCCCGGGGCTACCACAACTAACCGTGGGATTGGGCGCAACCTCGGGTAACCTATAGCCTAGACACCACGCCTACACTATAAATTACTACTCTAGCTACCTAGCATAACTAGAGCCCTCAATACGAGCGGAGATCCCATGCAATAGTATAATAACTATATCAATAACATGAAAGGCATAAAAGTACTAGAAAAGATATATTTAATTATGGCATAAAGTCTAATAGAGTTGAGATACAAAGATATACCGTAATTTGAAGACTTCTCGTAACCGAACGCAGTTCCGCCTCCCTAACTCTCTACTAGATCTATTCTATTACATTGTAGTCGCCTAATCTAATTCTCTAATAATAACGAGAGAGACCATCCATTCATGGGATAACTCTCAAGTCAATCTGGTACATGGCTCCTAGGGGTGTAGGGTTACATATATAGGGGTCTCCTGGCATCCCTCCACCTTTAGCAAGCAATATGGTACTAAACCTTCCACCATATCTAATTATAATGCACATAGCCTTTATGGGCCAAATTACAGTTTAGGCCCAATTAATCCCGCAGCTCTTGTTTCTAGAATATTCCATTATTTGTAAATTCATATCTTCTTATTCTGAACTCCAAATATAGCAAATGATATATCCGTTTCGATCGTCTCGACGAGCCCGTCGCAGTGGTGTACTCAAATCCATCATTTGACATCGTCTTGTGTGATGGCATTTGGCTTCTCTTTATTTGGTGCTTGTTGGATTAGATGTCAAGGCCCATTTATCTTGTAGATTTGGCCCAATTGTACCTATTCTCCGTAATCACTCTCTAAAATAAACAAAACACCAAAACTTGTGGAATTCATTAGTAGCAAACCCCTAAGTCTATGTTGATATTCATTTATGCCATTTTCTATGCTTAGTTGATTATTTAATATTAACGTTAACAAGCGTCAACAACTACACCAAGATACCTTTGCAAGAGAGCGAAGATATCTTTTGTACGGTTTGGGCTTCACCCTGTTCCAAATCAGTTCACTTCAGTTTCTAAAATAAGAGACAAGCATACCTTAGCATGGGTGAAGGTATCTTCGGTTATAGAGAATAACAAACATGCCTTCACTAGGGATATACCTTCGATAGTGCAAAGGTGACTTCGGGGAGGGGAAGTTTTATTTAATTGATTGTGTATAGGAGAAGCCACTGGTGGCAACCATGGGCACGACCAAGGTATGGGCCCATGAGGAGTTGGTGAAGTCTGGAGTGCAAAAATACCTTGAAGCAAGTGCTTTGGGAGAGGATATTCCAAGATCTGAGTAGGTAGGAGGGCGTAAAAAAGTCGTGTAAATGCCTACGGGCAAGTATAAATAGCACCCCCAGGGAGTTGTAAAAGATTGATGGAGAATTAATACAAGCTGTCCCACTTGCCTATTTGGTTCTCTACGTGTTCGTTTGATCCATTTCATTGGTTTGGCAATCCTGTGGTCTTGTACTTTCAAAGATGCACCAACACAACCTAATACAAAATTAATTGCTATTACTCAAGGATGGTGAATGCAAAAAATATTTCAACCCCATGTGAAACGAAAAGGGACTGCCTAGAGTTTTTGATGTCCATCAGCACTAGTGTTTTCACCACAACAACGCAAACATGCTTTAGATTTCTCCATAAAAACCTAATCCAGTTCCAATCGTGATAAACCTATAACCTAACCTACGAAACAAATATGTATAGTTCTCCACTCAAATCCATAATCCTAATCCAAATGAAACGGTTCTCTATCCGATCTAGCCAGTAGTAATCTATCTTTATTCCATCGTCATAAACCTATAACCTAACCTAATGCTCCAAGAACAGCCGGAGTGGAGTAATAAACCTATGGAGCATAAAATGCAATCGTGTCGTGCAAAGGGGAGGAGAAGAATCTCACCTCCGTTGTTGCTTCCTAGTGGTCAGAGTCTGCATAGAAACGTTGAGACGGGTGGATCATCGGGGCGCAGCGTGGAGCAGGAGGGTGGGGGAGGCCGGGGGTTTCCTATGACTCTAGGAGAAGGCGTGTGTGACGTGTTGCGATGGTGTGCTTTGTTTGTGTTTTTGGATTCCTGAGGAAGTGTAACAACCCAGATTTTGGAGAAGCCAAAATTACGAACTTTTTAAAATTTTTTCCTAATGTGTGAATCATATAATCACTAGGTCAAACGTGAGTTGACCCAATAGCAAAACATTGCATACATGTAGAATTGATTGTAGGAGTTTGTTGGAGCTTTGTAGTTGAGTTAGGGTTTTGTGTCGGAGTGCACAAATCCATAGCAATTCTTTTCTCTCTCTCCAAAAATTCTCCTATAATTTTTGGAGACATCTCGTGCCCCAACTCAGATCATTCCCAAATCTGTTGTTGATTCTCATATCTTCACCTGACATTCTCTCGATCTTCTCCCATCTTCCTTGAGCTCGTTCCAATCTAATCCGGAGTCACTCTCGTATTGGAATGTCCTTTTTGTATTTTCCTCTATCTCCTATGATCTCTAGAGACGATAGCAATGCTACATCTCCTACTGACAAGAAGATAGCCATGCCAACACTCTTGACCTGCCCAACCAACACAGCTACCTCCTAGCCACCTCTAGCCTTCAAGGCCATTCGTAGCTGGCAATGACTTCTCTGGCCACTCGTAGCAACGCTTGGCTACCCATAACCCATCGCAACCATAGCCCTGCACAATTAGCCAATGGCAAGACATAGCAGACTCGACCCCTTTTGGTTTATTGGATCTACTTCCAAATCGTGATGGCAACAACCGGAGGTTCTTCTCTCTGTTTCATATTTGTGACTCATTGTTTCCCTCTCTCAACCTCGATTTCGTGTATCCAAATTCCTTGTATCGAATTCACAACTCGTAAAAAAACCCTTCCATGAATCCTCCAATAAAAATCCCGCTCAATTTCATTGAATTTTATCTTCCCAAAAATCCTGCAAAATGCCCTAATCATAGTTTAACAAAAAGGAAAAAACTTATTTTCCTTTTTTACTCTTTTGAATTTGTACCAACTTCCAATTTTAAATTCATTTGAATTTATTTTAAATCCCTAGGTCAAATTCGAAATCATCATTATATAAATTGGGAAAGGCCTAACATTCCTTCCTCCTAGCCCAACTCACGCTCCTCCTTCTTTGGCCCAGCAATAAGCAACTGAAGATCTCTAGATTGGTTTTAGCTAATTAGTGACATTCTAGGACTAATCTCTCTATGCTAAGTGTTTGTTTTAGTTGGAGATTGGTCAAGCCAAGGTTGGTGCATGGTGGTCATGGTGGATGGGTCGAGGTGATCCAAATGATGATCAAGTGCGCAACTTGGAGTGGTTCGTGGATCAAAATGGGTTCAAGTCAAAGGTGTACCGATAGGGCTATTTTGATTTTGCACCCAAGACACCATAGAGGGTGTGAGTGATTTAGGATCGATAAGTCGTACTATAAAGAGGGGAAAACTATCGTACATATCGGTCCTCATGTGCCTCTAGGTTCAAAATCATTTGCATGCATTCTAACCTAGAGAGCTAATCCAACCTTCGAAATTTGAATGTGAAAATGCTAACACACGAGCACATGGTGATGTACACGTGGTGGTGTTGGCACATTTGCGAAGGCGGTGATGGTTTGCGGGGTTGAGATGGGTTTGGGTACCGCTCATGGTGGTGAAAACATGCTATTCCTCGTGTTCAAGTTGGTATACTTGTCGGGTAGCATGTCGAAGCAAAGGCGACGGAGGAACGACGACATTTCACGATGAAGCACCGACCGGACCCCGTGGACCGGGCGCTTGACGGGGCGCATGGGCTCGACCGGAGCGTCCGGTCGGGTGAGTCTGGTTGGGTTCCAGAGAGCATGTTTTTCGGGTCAAATTTCCTGGCTCGACCGGACGCTGGCGTGGTGGTTCGGTCGCGACCGGATTCTTTGACCGGGCGACTCAGCGAGGGGTCAACATCGGGCGATTGGGCTTGTCGGTCCGACCGGACTCTTCGACCGGACACCTGGCAGTCCGGTCGGTGCGTCCGGTCGGCCCGCAGGAAACGTGGTTTCCTCCCCAACGGCTCTCTTTCGTGATGGGTGCTATTTATATGAGTTTGGCCGGCCATGTGAGGTCTCTTGGTCATTTGAAATCATTTCTAACACCTCTAGAGCTGAGCAAACTCCCTCCTCCTCTCATCCATTGATTGTGAGCTTCATTCTTGAGAGTTGAGGAGATTCAAGTGCACTTTGCTTTGATCTTTGCATCTAGTGACACTTGGGGATCGTTGTGAGCCGGTGGTTTTCTTATTGCTCTTGAGAGCACCACTCCTAGCCGGCTTGGTGATTGGTGGAGGCGTTGGCAAGAGAAGGAGATCGTTCTTGGCCACCTCTGGGTTGATTTGTGAGAGGACCGTGCATCCTCGTCGGGACGACAAATTGCAAGTAATATATTGCACGTGTCTTGGGTACCTCTCATTTACTTTGGGTGCAAGTAGCCTAAAGGAACTTGGCTAGGAGTGAGCTCCACCTTGCCCCACACGTGAGAGGGTCGGCACAACGGAGACGTAGCTTGAGGGTGCTCAAGTGAACTTCGGGGTAAATCATTATGTCTCCATTTGTCTCTTGTCATACTTTGGTGATTGGCTTCATTGTTCATATTGATATTCATCCTACGGTGATTGGTTGACTTGCCTCGACACATTGGTATAAAACCTCCTCTCTACCTTGCATTTACTTTGATATACATATTGTGCTTGTGTAGACTTGTATAGATTGTTTAGCCTCTTAGTCTTGTTTAGAACAATCTAGCTTGATCACCTAGGTAGATAAGTAGAGACATAGCTTTTGAGTGACATAGAGACAATTTTCATTAGGTGGCTTGCCGACAAGTAGAGCTAGAGCAAACGCATTTACGCTTTGTTATTTACTAACAAGTTGCTCTAGTAAATTTGTAGAATTTTTTTTAGGCTATTCACCCCCCTCTATCCATTTAGGACCTTTCGGAACATCCGGGGCCGGGTAGCGGAGGGTGCTGCCATGATCGGGAGGCTCCTCATCCACTCCTCCTCCTCCTCCTCCTCCTCCCTACTATTGTTGTGCTCCATGAGACCTACACGCCGCAGCCGCCAACGGGAGGGGATCTCACATCGCCGGTGCGGAGCATGCCCCGATTGGGGGCGGCGTGCCAAGGGACACGTGGGATGGGCGCGGGGTGGGGGCTTGTCGGGACCACCAGGACCGGGCGGGGGCCAAAGATGGATGGGGCTCGTCGGGACGCAGCGGGGGCAGGGCAAAGACATGGAGGCGAAGTGGACGGAGGCGATACATGGAGGCGGGCGGGAAAAGGCGGCGTGGTCGGAGACGTGGACGCCGTGAAGGCAAAGCGGGCGGAGGCGCCGCAACGGCGGCGAGGGCCTGGGGCACGGGGTGGGCGGCGAGCGAGTCAAAAAGAGAGTGTGAGAGTGGGAGTGAGAGAGAGAGAGAGGGGGACTTAGTGGCGTGTGTTTGCCGAGTGCCGGATCGGGCACTCTCGCAAAGCTGAAATCCTATACCTATGCGAGTGCCGCCGTTTGTGGCGCTAGGCAAACTTCTTCTTTACTCCAAAGAACGAATATTTCAAAAAAATTGACTAGCCCTTTGCCGAGTGCCCAAGATCTAGCATTCAACAAAGTTGAAACCCTAATGCTTGCTAAGTGCCGGATCTGGGGTGCTCGGCAAAGTTTTTTTTAACTCCAGCAGCCAAATATGAAAAAACTGACTCACACTTTGCCGAAAGTGTCGAGGGTGGCAATCAAAATGGACACCTTTGTCGAGTGCCGTCGGCTTGGCGCTTCGGCAAAGTGTCCGAGATTTGTGGGGAGGGTTTAAGTTCCTCTATTCTCGATTTTTCAAATCTGGTCCTATTTTAACCAAAAAAATAAAAAGAAAGGAAAGAGATTTCTCCATTCGTTTTCATGCCTTGTCCAGCTAAGTGGAATGTAAGATTTCCTACATGACTATTTACCACCTCCCCACTATCTATCCCTCTAGGCCCCTCAATGGAGAGCACATACTAAATTTAATCCAAACCTTTCCTAACCTGACTAGCTTTCTCTGTTGTGAGTGCAGATACTGTTTTTCCCATCACATGATGAACTCATGGAGTTCATATATGACAAATAAAAGGTTGACGGGTTGAGGATCTTCGTTCCTCATCGAAATACCTCAGGTTTTTTTACAGAAAAAGGTCTGAGTCAAATAGCAATGATTTGGAGCACTAGATTCTCCAATAAGGAAGTAATGAAAAAAGCTAGGCCAAATGATGAAATGGCATTTCAAGAGAAAAGTGACTTAAAAGGGGGAACAAACCCAAAATTTCAAGATCTATCAAGGAAAAACACAAACTACCAAAAGTGTAATCACTGTTAGAATGCGCATATACATAAGGGTTTGCCGGTGTAAATATAAATGGTGAGATATAAAGTAATATATAACTCCCATTACAATGATTTTTTTGAGAACCCCATTACAATGATTTGAGAGGGCATCTCAAGCTAGGTTGTTACATATATGATATATTCATGCGTCCATTCCTATCCGGCTGGCCCCCAGCCGATCGACGTTCCTTGCATTGTTCCCCTTCCCTACGCTAGCTTCTTTCGGCTTTGGATGACATGAGGAGAAAACGGGGGCCTTGAATTCGTCTTTTAGCGCGCGGCGGCGTAGGACGGCGGCAGCGGCAGCCCCACGACCTTGCCGCAGCGGAGGGCGTTGTCGGGCATGTTGTACTCGTCGCGCAGCGATCGCTCCGGCGACATGACGCTGATGTAGAACTGCTCCCCGAGGTAGTATCGCTCCCAGACGTTGGACCGGACGCTCCACATGCCCGCGTTGTCGAACGTTAGAAAAATCGCCGTCCATGACCGCGGGTACACCTGGATCGTGTGCCGGCTCACCGCGTCCAGCAGGTTGTACGTGTTCCTCATCTCCGGCGACCACTCCCCGGGCCCCATCCTATGTACATATACATGGAGATTGATGACATATAGCATGACGCATGGCTCATAAATATATACTCCGGCGAGGCGATGAGTGAACATCGTACCCGACGCCGAAGAAGGCGTAGCCGTCGAGGTGGACGGAGTCCAAGCTCTTCTCGGGGTTCTCGAAGATGATCTCGATGAAGGTGCGGAACTCGGCGGTGATGACATTGGGGACGAGATGGAGGGGCCCGTTCACGGCGGGGGCACGTCGCCCATCTGGTTGTAGCTGAACACCCCGTTGGTGACGTTGAAGTACTCGGCGAGCTTCACGGGGGTCTCGGGGTCCCTGTGGGAGATGCCGCTGAAGCCGTAGCGGAGCTTGCCGTTGATGTGGCCCCGGGAGACCCTGACCTTGATGGTGCGGGTGATGTTGATCTGGCCGTAGTGGTAGGATCCCTGCGGGTTGGGCCGCGCCGCGCTGGACGTCAGGTTCCAGCGGAACGACCTCGCCTGATTGATGGACCACGCCCACCCCGCCGGCGGCTCGGGCAGCTCCGCCGGCGGCGGCGCGTTGGAGCCAGCGTAGCGGATGATGGCCTTGGCGGTCTTGGCGTCGTGGATGAAGCGCGTGGACGCCACCATGTAGTAGTCGCCGGGCTTCTGGTCCGCGTCGACGAGCACGGACAGGCAGTGTCCGACGTGGACGTCGAGCGAGTCGTACACGTCCTGCAGCGTGTGGGATCCCTCCAGCTCCACCAGCGTCATGTGGTGGCCCTGGATGCGGAAGTTGAGCGACGCCTTGATCCCGGTGTTGCACACGCGGAGGCGGTACGTCTTGCCGGCCACGACCGTGACGATCGGCGCCGCCTCCAGGTCCTTGCCGCCCTTGCCGTTGATGACGACGCCCGCGGGGCGGCCGACGCTCTTGCCGGCGTCCAGCTGGCGTGCCAGGACCTCGTGGTCCTTGGTGTACCAGTCGCCGATGAGCACCACGTGGTCCTTCTCCGGCGGCGGCTGGTCGAAGGGGACGGGGATGAGGAGGCGGCTGTACACGCTGATGCCCCCGTAGCCGCCCGCCGCCCGCTGCATGGCGATGGACGGGTAGTAGAAGAAGCTGCCGATCTGGTCCTTGGGCTGCCACTTGTAGGTGAAGTTGGTGTTGGGCAAGATGGGGCACTGCGTGCCTGGCATCCCGTCCTGCCACGAGTTCTTCCGGTGCTGCATCCCGTTCCAAGTGAAGAGGAGCGGGTGGTCGAGCTGGTTGAAGACGTTGATGACGATGTTGTTGTTGGAGGTGCAGTTGATCCTGGGACCGGGGAACTCGCCGTTGATGAGGATCACCTTCTGGGGCACGCCCAGCACGGGCTTGGTCCCGTACGTCACCTTCCACTCGAAGAAGAGGTACGGGTCCTCGGCCCGCGCCACCAAGGCCAGCGCCGACAGCACCAGCAGGACGCCGGCGGCGCACGACGACGTCGTCGCCATGTCTCTCCTCGATATGATCGATCAGCAGCTGCGGCTAGCTCGATCTCTAATGTGGTGTGTGTGTTTGGTGCTCTCTTGAAGGATGTAAATTGTAATGAGGAGTTTGTTGCGGTGAGATAGAGCTATTCTACGAGGAGGCCATGGAAGACGTCCCGGGTGGTGGTAGGGGTCAGGTGGAGGCCGGTGGATAACCGGGGAGGCTTCGGATTGACGAGGGGACGCCGGGGCGGGCTTTAAAAGCGCCATCGATTGGGACGACGCGTGCTCTGGCCATGGCCCTTCCGAAATAGCAGGTTGCCCGTGCGGGGCGGGCGGATTCGTCGCGCGTCCGCCCGTTCGCCACCGCGTCCTCCTGGCCCTCCCATTTCCCTATTATTGCCGTTGCCGGAGACCGAGACGATGAGCTGGACGCCACCAAATCTTCCATTCTCTCCAAAAGCCCCATTGCAAATTAGCAACTCTGTATCGACTTAAGTACAGTGAGTTCCTTTGCCAATCGCACGTACGATCATGAACCCAGAAGCTGTAATTTAGCAATTTCGACTGCAAAACACACTGAGTGAGAAATTTCTAACGCTAAGGAAAATGTGACTTCATTCTTCTCTGTAACAAAATAAAAGAACAAAAAAAACAGAACGAATTTCTTGGCATGTACAATTGTCGTATCATGGTGAAATCAAGTTCGAGAAGCCAATGAATATACACGTGACGTGACATACAAAATTACACAAATCTACGATCGATGCACCTCATCACAACCTATACATATATATGCAACTGAAAAAAATGGAAGTCTGAACCTGCAAAGTCTACTACTTGGGCTTGACCTCGAAGTACGGCATGTAATCCGACGCGTTGTCCCCGTAGGAGCCTCTCGTGACCTCGGTGTCGCTGTACGGGTGCGCCCGCGGGCCGGCGCCGGCACCGTCGAACTCGTTGGCCGACGAGCCGGCGGAGCTGGTGGCCCCGCCGTCGGCGCCGCCGGCGACCTCGTTCTGAAGCATGGCCTCGATCTCCTTCACCACCTCGCCCATGGCCGGCCGCGCCGCCGCCGACTCGTCCACGCACCGCATCGCCAGCTGCACGAACCGCCGGAACCCGGCGGTGCGCGCGCGTTGTCCCGACCGCCGGGTCCAGGAGCCCCCGGAGCCCGTAGTGGTCGCGGTCATTGGGGTCGATGGCCAGCCTCACCTCGCGCACGATGTACTTGCCGCTCTCGATCGGCTGCCGCCCGCTCACCAGCTCCAGCATCACCACACCGAAGCTGTACACGTCGCTCTTCTCCGATAGCTGCTGCGTCATGTAGTACTCCGGGTCCAAGTAACCCTACATCATCCACCAAAATCACCACATTGTTGCTTAGTTATTGTGCACAAAAGTTTATGAACGAATTGACAATCGCTGTTACTCACCAGCGTTCCTTTCACTTGAGTGGAGACGTGGCCCTTCTGGGTGTCGGCGACGAGCTTGGAGAGGCCGAAGTCGGCGACCTTGGCTTTGAGGTGATCATCGAGGAGGATGTTGGTGGACTTGACGTCCCGGTGGATGATAGGGGGTCGGCGAGCTCGTGAAGGTACGCGAGTCCCCTAGCTGACCCGAGCGCGATCCTGAGCCTCTTCTTCCAGTCCAGGTACGTTCCTCTAACTGCATATGGCCGTCCACGCATAAAGATTGAATGGTCAGTTATTGATGCTTCGATTAGAACCGAGAGATGGAAATTTTGTGAAATGTACTCCGTAATATGGAGTGATTTTGTCAATGTACCTAGTAGGTTCTCTCTGAGCGTTCCGTTGGAGATGTACTCATACACCAGCATCTGCTCCCCTTGTTCGTAGCAGAAGCCAATCAGGCTCACCAGGTTCCTGTGATGAACCCTGGACAGCAGCTCGATCTCGTTCTTGAACTCCACCACACCTTGCATTGATCCGCGCTCTGCTCTCTTTATGGCGACCCGTGTTCCATCAACGAGTGTTCCCTTATACACCTGTTAAATTTACCAGTTTTGATATTTGTGAGTTGCCTGAATAGATTTTTTAAGAATTGGCAGATTTACCTAACACTGGATTTTTATGCAATGGTTTAACTGTTTGTGCAGGTCCTTATCTTTCAAAGAGAGAGAGAGAGAATTGTGTAGATCCTCTTTAATAAAGCCAAACAGCTTGTTTTTGTCTCATACCTTTCCATAGCCTCCTGAGCCTATCTCATGGGTGTCTGAGAAATTGTTGGTGCAGTTCTTCAGTTCATTCAGAGAGAACAACCTTGCTCCTTTGAGTTGTGGAGCCCCTCCACTGTCTTTCTGAGAAACTCCCCATGAAGCTGTTATTTTGGAACAAAATTCAGTTCAGAAATCTGACGTTAGTATTATTCTTGTCACAGTTGGTTTGGGTTACTACTGTTTGCAAACTGTGACATGTCCTTGGTTAAGGAAAAGCAACAACGAAAATCATGGTAACTTTCTAAAAGCTTTTGCAATGAATCTCTTGCACAACACTGGCAGTACACACATAACAGGAATTGAAATGCACACAAGTTTTAAAGTACTTACCGAAAGGGTCAGTTCGTCCGGTCACTTCCTTAACCCTTCTTTTCTGTCGCAATGCAAATAATACCATGCCAATTAGAGCAATCACAAGAACTCCACCGGCTACCGCAATTCCTGCGATAGCGCCAGTACTGATCTGTGATTTCTTACTACCACGAGAAGCACCTGAAACAGAAAGTCACGCAGTGAATTTCATACCACCATACTAGTTGCTCCACAAAAATCATTATACATTTCTCCCAATAAAAAAACATCATACTGCTTGAATACAGATTGGAGTTTTTGAGGGTAAAACTAAATTACCTGCCACAAGTGCGTATGTGTCTGCAATGAAGTAATAAGGTCCAAAGATTGGTGGTGGTTTGTAAGTCTGGTTGCTCAGATCAAAGCCTATCCGTATCAGATCCGGCACGCTGAATGACGCCCCAGTCGATGGGAAAAGCGCCACCTGAATCTGAAGGTAGTTGTCACTGTTGAAGTGGATGCCTGAGAGGAATACAGAGCCATCACGTAGAGATAACTGCGTCGTGAGGCTTTGTTCCAGCTGCTGAAAAGTGGCGCTGTCCGTCAGGTCTGTGAAGAGCGGCGCTCTGAGTATCATCTTCCCGGAGTAGGGATAGGCACAGCCACAGTTTGCAGGGTTCTGACTCTGGTCACCAGAACATGTAGCTGCAGAGGAACATTTGCTCAGGCTGGTGTTGTATGCTATCATGCTCTCCTGATTGACGCTGCAGAAGGCTTTTAAATCTGGGTCTACGCATCCCGGATTCCCGACTAGCCTGTATTCAGGTTTGGCAAACAAGAAATGAAGTGTTTATGAATTGCTTGAGTAGAGAAATGAAGTAACTTCATGGCTCTTGGGGCTGAGTGTTCCTTACACTAGAGTCTTGTTGTAGCTTGGGGTGACATTGACAGCAACAATAGCATTATTCATGAGATTAATAGTCTGCAGTTGTTTGTTGATGTTACCCAAAACAAATTTTTCTTCCGCTCAATATTTTCTTTAATTTGATTATTTTTGTAAGTTCTTAGAACATCTAGTTTGCCTTCTATAAATTGGTCAGCTATATTCAGGTTGTGGTAAACCTGGAAATGATCGTGATCTAATATCCGTGTCCTTCATGGCTTCCTAGTCCCAGTTTTAAGTTTCAAAGTTATGGTTGCTTTTTTTGAAAATGCTAATTTGAACCTAAAGGTTGCACACGCCCTGATCGTCCTAAATTAGGTCTACTAGTTTCTGTGTTCTTAGTTTGGTAGTACCTGTCAGTGTTTTAAATCAGAAATCAAATTTTGATCCAGCTTTGCACTTGTTAAGTAGGCCATGTTTACAGATAAAACTGGCTAAGACGATGTGCTTGTTTAGCTTTCCTTTTTCTTCTTAAGTGTTTTGTTGAAGAATAAGGTTGTGAATAACTTGCACATGTATTGTCTCTTCTTGGACTTCAGATTGGATAAACAATATCATGCCATTAGGTGGTTAATATTTGACGTGCTCCTGGCTTGTTCAATTTTGGGCATCATCAAAATGTCAGGACCGCTGAATGTAAGTCATTACCCTTACTAAATTAATATGGTTATGCATTTCATACTTTTTCTATTTCAGTAAACATTGTATGTTGTCACTTATGAGTGGCTCCTTTAGACATGGTAATTTTTCTCTGTTTATTTCTCTGTTACATTAAAAATACATAAAAAAATTTCCTGAACAGAGATCAAATGTGCCTTGCCTTCTCTTATTCATTTGATAGTTGCTGCTCTATTGATTAATGTAATAGCAATGTTGTTCAAGCTATTCTACCTTTTGCATCCTTGTAAGTACAAATGCATCTTAAAATGTCCCAGTTATATATTCTGATGAGTGAACTCATTTTCATCACTTTCGCAGTCAAACATTAGTGGGGCCACCTCAAACCTTAGAGATTCAACAGGAAGGCCATTTACATCATCCTTTTCTGGTCAATCTGGATCACTTCCAGGTTTTCATCACTCAGGTTGGTGAAGATTACAGTATTTTGTTAGTCTGTTGGTGCATGTTGCATTGACCTGCTTTTATTTTTAACTCTTCTGACTTTGCTTGCAAGGCTCACACAACATTCATGGAAATCTTAATCTTGCAAATATCTCTGGATCATTAGCACCAAGAAATAATTCAATGGCGGGCATTCCGTCTCCAGGGGTTCAACAACCTGGTGGTGGTATTTCCAGTGGCAGGTTCCCTTCGAATAATCTTCAAGCTTCCATGTCTCAGGTTTTTTCCTTGGCATCCATGGCTTGTTCCTGTTCACTGCTGAGTGGGATCTTTGTTGCTTTGGTTCTCATTTTGCCTGACCCCCTTTTTTAGATTCCTCATGGGCATTCTGGGATCAGCAACAGAGGAGGTATGAATGTTGGGGGAAATCCTGGATTTAGTAGTAGCATGAATGCTATTGGTGGTTCAATACAAGGTTTATCCTCAAACTTGGCTAATGTGGGTAACCGCAATTCTGCTCCTGGGTTGGCAGCTTCTCCAGTCTTAGGGAATTTAGGCCCAAGAATAACAAATTCTGGGAATATTATGGGTGGGAGCAATATTGGGAGAAGTATAAGTTCTGGAGGACTGTCTATGCCTAGTATTGCATCTCGCATGAATTTAAGTGGCAACTCTGGAAGTGGGGCTATCAACATTCAAGGATCCAACCGAATGGGTAGTATGCTTCAACAAGGTATGCAGATGACATTGCGGGTATGCAGGCTTGGTTGAACTTTCGATGCTTTATTGATGAATTTGTTTGTATATTCTCATATATCTTTCATGTTGTCTGGATAGAAATGATCTGGTTCTTATATAATTGAGTTCAACTATGAAAGGTACACTTATGATAAGATTAATAACAGGGATGTGGAAGGGGCGAAGGGCAACACTTTGCTCCTGAGGTTTCAAAGAGCAAAATTTTATTTTGGCCCACTTTGGCTCAAAACTAACAAGGGGAACCAGGCTGTTGTTATGAGAAATCAGTACCACTATGTACTGGGCTTTATTAGTGTAATAATATATGTTTCACTTTGTTTATCCTTTGCCAGCATCCCCACAGTTTATGAACTTGCTTGGAAGTTCTTACCCAACACCTGGAGGGTCACTATCTCAGAATCAAGCACAGTCAGGAAGCAGTTCTTTAGGATCTTCTGGAATGTTATATGATGGAAGCTCAGGTGACAATGCTCCATTTGATATTAATGACTTCCCTCAGTTAACTGGACGGCCTAATTCTGCTGGAGGTGGTCAAGGACAATATGGTAATACTGCAATGCTAACAAATATTCAGATGATTTTTAGATGACTCTTTAGATTATATATAACTTCTGACTTCTGTAATTTGAAGGATCACTGAGAAAGCATGGAGTAAGTGTCAATACCATTGTGCAACAAAATCAGGAATTTAGCATTCAGAACGAAGATTTTCCAGCTTTACCAGGAAATAAAGGTGTGTGCTCACCAGTCACCATTGCTAGGCTCAATACGATTGTAATAGAGAAACAGAAGCTCTTACCCTTGTTTGATATGATATGAACTTGCATTTTATATGTTACCAGTCCAGTTTTTTTAGCTTTGTGCACTTGCAGTTTATATGTTACTATTTATATTTTGGTTTGAAAAATTGCATTCACCCATTCACAACATATGCTATAATTCAGCACTACATGATAATCTGTGATATCTTATTAATTCCTTTGATGTCTCCTTGTTTAATCACACTTTGAGGTCCTGATCCTCTACTCAAGTTTCCAACTGTTATGCTAACTTCATTGATATGCTTTTTTATGCTGATTATGTATTTGTTGTACTTTTTCCCCCTCTCTTCTGGAGTGTATTATCTAATTATATGTTTCTTTGGAATATAAGGTAGTTCTTCAGATTATCCTATGGATATCCATCACAAGGACCACCTTCATGAGAATGTAAATATTATGCAAGCACAACATTATCCTGTGAGTTGATGGTTTTACCATTTGATTTCCTGAACACTTATATTTGCTTATTCTTAATTTCGGTACACATGATTCTATAGATGGCTAGACCATCTGGCTTTAACTTGGGAAGCAGCTATCCGCCCCGTCAACATCAGCAGAGTGCTAATTCAGTAAGTAACACTACTTTTGTTCACATCATCTCAAGATTGAACACGTCACCTTTTTTTTTAAAAAAAACTGCTTGATCTGTTATTTTCCTTTTCAACCAGAGTAGCAGGGTAGATCCCTTACTGAGATTTGAGTTTTTTGGTGCCTGCTAAGCTTTCCGAATGTGGATTGCTAACCACAGTGATCTTTTATTAGGTTCAAAATGCTGGGCTGGAAACTATTGGACTAAGACCATCAAATTCTCCAAGTCCGTCAACTAATTCGGGGTTTATGAGCAATTCATGCAGAAGTACCATCAACCACAGACTCAAAATTCACTTAGGTTGCAGGCATCTTCAGGTCCTCAGCAGTACAAGGATCAGAGCCAAAAATCCGCTCAGGGAACACAGGCTGCACCAGATCCATATAGCTTGCTTGGATTGTTGAGTTTAATAAGAATGAAAGAGCCTGGACCAACAGCTCTTGCTTTGGGGATTGATTTGACATCGTTGGGGTTGAATTTGAACTCCCAAGATAATCTTTATAAGACATTTGGCTCTCCATGGTCAAATGAGCCAGCTATAGGAGAGCCTGATTATCAGATCCCTGCTTGTTTCTCAGCAGAGCCACCACCAGCACTGCAAGTAAGCTTCTAAACATTTAGTTTTTTGTTAGCCTCCTTGATGTTGCATATTCACATATTTTTTCATCGTCTGCAGCCATTACATTTTCAGAAGTTCCACCCCTTGACACTATTCTATATCTTTTACAGGTACTTTAGGATTCATTTAACTATTAATTTGATGTAACTAGGATGTGCATCATCTAACTATGTTCTTTGTGCAGCATGCCTAAGGATGTTGCTCAGTTATATGCTGCTAATGAACTGTAAGCATAGAAACTGCACAGTTTGTAGATCACTATGTATTTTTGATATATAGCTGCAGCCTACCATGTTTTTTAAGCAAATTGCTGCTCCCCATGTTTTCAGATACAATAAAGGTTGGTTTTACCACAAAGACTACCGTGTCTGGCTCACAAGAGCTCCTAATTCCGCACCTCTTGTGAAAACTCCACTTCATGAACGAGGGTCCTACATTTGTTTTGATCCAAGCATCTGGGATACTGTCCATAAGGTTTCGTTATCTGAATCAAACCATAAAGAAAATCCTTATCCTTATCTATTGGCAGAGAAATGTTTATCTGAGCTTTCTTTTGCTTGCAGGACAACTTTGTTCTCCACTACGAAGCAGTGGAGAAGAGACCTGCCCTTCCTTCTGCTGGCCAAAATATTAGGCGAGAATTATAAGGTAGCATGCTTCTACGATGCATAAAAGGAAAGTATAATTAATTGTGTGTATGTTTGACTAGCTTCTCTGATGCACACATGTTTACCCTTGCAGCTTGCCCGAGGCTCTCCTGCATTTGAAGTTAGTTTGATTTGATCAGTAGCTGTTGTCATAGATGGGATGAGTTCATACAAAATGATTCTGTAAGAACTGACCCCAGGAAATTGACGTGCGTGCTGATCTGGAAAATGGAGCTCCTTTGTTGGCCGGTAGCCCTGCCAGATGGCAGTTGTAGACATGTAGCTGAGATTTAGGTTTGCTTCAGAATTCGTTGGTGTTAATTAGTAGGGCCATTGTACCTATGTTTTGACTTTTTGAGTTTCTTTTTTGACAGTTGTGACACAGTCACCGTGATGACTATCAATGTTTTGACCGTTTTGAGTCGCAAGAAAATAGAATCAGACTTTGGATTTGAGATGTGCGTGTTGCCTGTTTGACGATTAGAGTTTAGCTGAATTAACATGTCTCGCAACTACAGTTTATCTTAATGATTCTATCCGGTTAAACAATGAAGGCGTGGGTCGCCAAATGCCAATTACTCTTGGTAGTGCTATCTTACTTCGACTACTTGCCTAATGCCATTTTGAAAAAAACACAGGCGTTGAAAAACAATTATCACGGTATTAATGGCGCAGGAGCCTGGGACTGGGAAGCCCTTGATTTGTGCTACAAATACGTATTAATCTCATCCTTTATATAACCTCTATTTCAATTGGGGTTAATGCCCTCTTATGGTTGGTTTGATGATTTACATAACCTACATTATATTGATGTGGCATTGTGTGTGTATATATAGAAAAGGATCAATGGAAATATAACTTAGACGCTATTCTCCCTTGTCAACTTTACATTATCGCACTGTTCTCACAATTCTACTCGAAACACATTATCAACACAATGCTCATTGCTTCTTCTTTGAGGAAGAAAGCATCGTTCATCAAGGTAGGATGCTGCCATCGTACATGATTTTGGTTTATCTCATCCTACAAGTCATCATGATGCAATTTCATCATGCCCTCCTATGTGGGTATGATCTTTGACATCCTTTTGTTCAAAGCGATCTCCTGCGGATGATCTCTTTATCTCATCGGGGATCAACTCGATGATGCCCACATGGTGAACAAGAGGAGATACTAGAAGCGGCTATGTTGTCAACTCCAGCATCGGCATCGGCGCCATGTCCCATGCATGGCTACGCCCTGTGTCCACCACATGAGGTGTGCCCCATGAACCCGGATTTCGACGCAGAGTTGGCGGTGTAGCCACTTCCGGCCTCTTGTTCCGACATGTGGGCGTCATTGAGTTGATCCTCGATGAGGAAGAGATCATCCGTAGGAGATCGCTTTGAACAAGAGGATGTGAAAGATCGTACCCACAAAGATAAAGAAATTGCATCATGACGGCTTGTAGGATGAGATAAGCCAAAGGAATGTACGGCGGTGGCAACCTACCTTGATGGACATTGCTTTCTTCCTCACGGAGGAAGCAATGAGCGTCGTGCTGATAACGTGTTTCAAGTAGAATCGTGAGAAAATGCGAGAATATAAAGTTGACAAGAGAGAATAGTATCCAAGCTATATTTCTATTGATCTAAAGAAAGGACTCGATCAAGGGGACGGGTTAAAAATTCATATTAATCTCATCCTTTCCCTCCTTGTAATGCCCTCTTATGGCTGGTTTGATGACTTACATAACCTCCATTACATTGATGTGGCATTGTGTATATATGTATGGAAACATATCAATGGAAATATAGCTTGGACGCTATTTTCTCTTGTCAACTTTATATTCTCGCATTGTCCTTACAATTGCACTCAAAACAATTTGAAACAATTTCTCTCTACTAGTAGTAAATTTTGTTCGATTTTGAAAAAGTATCCGCTCGCTGATGACGCCATACAACACGAGCAGATCGTTTCCGTGAATCTGTGCAGGTCGGGTGCTCCACTGCAAGTCGGCAAAAACAGTCCAGGCTAGTGGTTCGATCGACGTACGTATGCTTGTAAAAACAACACTACTTGCAGTATCATTGCATCTGATACGATTTGCTTTGCAGAGCTTCACTGTGATGCATTATACCTCCAGACAGAAATACAGTGGACAACTTCACCGTTAACTCAAATGTTGAATTGTAAGAATATATGCAACGCGAATGTGAAAGGACAAGATGGCGAAAACAATCATCGTTCATGCCAACTCACCCCTTTCACTCATATCCTGTCGCCACACCGAGCAAAAGCTATGGTCCTGTTTGGTTGCCTAATTATCCTGCTTTGTTCTGAAGGCCATCATAAGACCCATCGGATCATCACGCACAACAGAATTAGTGCCACCAGCACCCACCATGCCACCAAAACTTGAGCGGTCAGGGGTGAAGCTAGCTACGTGTATTTAGAGGGTTCAAATACACCTCCGATATACAAACAGTGACAAACTAAATTTCAGGAGCTGCACGCGAACAGCCACATGACATGTTCGGCAGGGCTCCTTCGAAATGGCTCCGGCTTCTCGTCCAAAATGTGCCATGTTTTTCATGGCTCCTCATCTCCAGAAAGTTACTTTGCAGAGTGCCAAAGCGACAAGACAACCGATCAATGCCACACATACATCGACCAGCCTTCGTAGTCCTCTGCATTGCAGAACAAAAGGGGCAACTTTGTATCGCCTTCTCCCACCTACGCGCAAATTCACGACGTGAATCTGCCCTTCACGTTCAGAATGTCTGCATCATACGCCGCGATGGCATCCAACACGCTGAGGTGACTGATCAACCGCGCCCCCGCCGCCGCTTGCTCACTCGTCTCCTCCATCTCCTCTCGCAGCGTGCTCAAGTTGAATTCTCCGGGCGCATCGGCGTCGTAGACGAAGTATGGCTTCACCGAAGAGTCATCAGGGCTTTCTAGTTGCAAGTGCAGGTCACGTTTCTCCAGCACCCGCCCTTCGGCTGCAGCTATGAGGACTCGCATGCGCTCACTGTTGTCACGGTTCATGTAGTCGCTCAGGCAGAAACACAATCCTGAAAACAGATTTGGTCCCTGCAATGCAAGCATGACGCGAAGAATCGAGTTGCAATGATCAGCCAAGGTCCATGAATCGACTACTCCTGTGCTGGATAACATACCCCTTCAGCTGCTCGCATTCTCCCCTTCTTTGGCCCGTCAATTGTTCCGACTGAACCCATGCTGAATGCTACCTCGTAAGCAGCTTCTGGACGTGGAACTGGAAGTGTCGTCCCCAAGCTGCTCGCAACCCCTGAAAGAGGTCAAAAGCATCAGCACCGGATAAAACTCCTCTGCTGATCTTTGATAACTCCGAGGGTACTGTACATGGCAATTGGCAATGATATAAGGTTCAGCAGCTTCCAACAAGTTAAAAGGTATACTCAAAACATACGAAAGAAAAGCTCACATATGGAACTACAGCAGAGAGATAGCATACTAACATTCAAAATGGACAACCCATCTCCCAAGCAGGATGGCCATGAGGACTTCAAATGATCTCCTGCATGAGCTACCAGCACCTTTGGCCACAATGACATGGGTCACATCTTTTGACCACTCCTCTGTCAGTGTTGCATTGGTCGAACACGCAAAGGTTTGCAAAAATCCCTGTCCAACAAGTGTGAAGCAAACTAGTCATGAGCTGGAATGGAACAAAAATCATTAGTAATGCATGCAACAAACAATCTCTATGAAGGATGTTGTCCATCCATGACACGCCTTTTAAAAGTGGCTTATTTTGCTGCTTTATTTATTCTATGATACCTTCTCCGAGACACTTAATGACAAGCCAAACAAAACCAACTGATCAGAAGGGCAGCTCAATGTGTCAGGCTGATCTGCAGTTGTTTCTTCTCCTTGGAAAGCAATAGAAATTCCCTCAGCTAGATGACAGCTGGAATCATGGCATACAAGAGAAAAGAATTATAAGCTAGAATGATTGCCCAATGACCAACAACCTTTATGTAATCTCCCAAGAAGGGCCAAGACCTAAAAAGATCCCATGTTGGCTAAGAAAACGTGAAAAAGACAACACAGAGATTATATATTTATAAGATGAACTCCAAAATCTACATTACATATCACATAGCAAAGAATGACCACAATACCTTTGACGCAGGGAAGAACTGTAATTCTCTTTTCTATGTGTCCGCACATCACATGGTAGTATTTTTGAAACGTGTTCAGGGCACAACATATGGCCATTAGTCTACCATGTAAAACTAAGCATGTCAGAATATGGCATTGGTGGTAAGTAGTAAAGAATCCTTTGGATCAAAGGCAAAAGTGCTTACAGAATCCCAGCGGCAATCAATCTGAGCTGCACATGGGACGTGATAACTCTTCCTGCAGTGCTTCTCATAGCAACCAAGGGCTGCTCCTAGGAGTCCACATCTTCTGCATTTCAGTCTTTTAGCACGTCTAATTTCTGACTCCAAGTCCATAACAATGTCACCATTATACCATACCTTAGGAGCCCTTCATAAAAAAAATCAGTAGGAACAGAATATGAAAGGTCGTATCACCATAGCCAAGCAGTCCTTTAGATTAAAATTCAACTGAACAATTTTTTTTGAAAAAAGGGAACATGTTTGCGTCTTATATCTGCAGTGAAAATGACATGATGATGTATCTAAATTATGCAGATTAATATAAAGAGTTGCACAGTCTACACAAAAGACAGAACTCTACCACTCGAGGCATTTCTGATGGACATAGATGGCATTTGATGAGTTGCCCTTGTCAATGGGCAAAATTCTTCCTTTTAGATAACGTACCATCGGACCATGAACCAACTGAAATAGAGGGGAGACAGTAGTACTTAGATGCCTTCAACACATCAGCTCTGAAAAGATAGCTGTAAAATGATTTAAATTGTATTACCTCAGTCGTTCTAAATGAATGACAGAAAACACATTCGTCTTCAAATAAATTAAATGGAGTTGGCAATCTCTTCAACTCAGTATCACATCCAGCATGTTGGGACAAGACACGTTTTCTTGACATGTTGCTTTCCCTTTGTGTGCGCTTATTCGGTCCTCCGGCTCCTCTTTTGCTTTGCTTACTGTCAGGGGATGGTAATCTCCCTGCATCTGCCACAGCTTTAAAGATTTGACCTTGCAACAGTGATGCATCTGTGTTCTATAACAGAAATTAATCCACAGAATGTTGAACATAAATCTTGGTTGCATCAAACTCTGAAACAAAGATGAATAAAAACAAACTGAAAGAACCTGAATGAATCCGGGTTGAGTTGGAGAGCTGATTTTTCTTTGACCACGCATCATGTCCCCATAAGCAGCAGACCTTGTATCTACGGGTTGAAAGGCTGTGACCAACATCAAGGTCAAATTAAAAATGGTGGACTAGATAGAATATGCTTAAAACTCATAAGACAGTTAACTAACATCAGACTTGCAGCATTCTCTTGATATAATTAGAAGTCATGGACGTGTGAAAGAAAAACAACCAAAAAAACTAATATACATGTATGCCCTATAAACAATTACAGTTCAGAGATGATTATGGCTCGTGGTGACAAACCTACATTAAAATGTGTCCTCTACTTGTTCTACTGATACAGCCATATGCATTGGTCCCCTTTTCCAAAAAAGATCCTTTTTGTTTTTCACTCTATCTGAGAAAAAAAGACTAGTGCTTCCGACAAAAGAAGGGTGGATGATAAAAGAAGGGTCCATGGTCAAATTGTTGCCCCAAATTTGGCAGAGAAAGGAAAAGGCACTTTGGACGCCAGCCGAGATTGGAAATGAAAGACAGGTACCCCTACCCCAAACCACCAAAACTAGCAAGAACCCTGACCTAGCCGGACCGACGCCGCCTCCCGTTCCCGTCAATCCATCCGGCATGCCCATGCCCATACCATTTATCACTGCGCGAGACGACCGGCGCGCGAGAGAAACGGAGAAGACGGGGACGCGACGATACGGAGAAACAGAAACGGGCAGACACTAGGCGCAGGCCGCGAAACGTGAGAGGGAGGAGCGGAAGCGGCGGCGGTGGCGAGCACTTTGGCTCACCTGGACGGCGGTCCGATCGCCGTCGCGCATCCTCCGGATGATGCCCGTCGGCCCGTTGCCCCTCTCGTCAATGCTCAGTCCTCACTCCTCGCTCACTTCTTGCAGGCACGTTTCAAACCGGCCCGTTGCGTTCCCTCGGCTCGAGGTGCCGTGAGGGTGACAGGGGAGGAGAAGGCGTGCAGCAGCGGCAATAATGTCAGGGGACAGGGGGCACGGAGAAGGAAGGAAACGACCGAGCCGAGAGTGGTGGTGGCAGCGCTGGTTTGCGATTGGCCAATGACGGGCTGGATGGCGGTGCACGCGTAGCGAGCTGGGGATGGCTGGAGTAGTACCACCGCCGCCGGAGCCCTAGCCCGTAGACCCAAGTTCACAGATACTAAAAACGGATCGAAAAACACGGGACACAGGCAAAACGGAAGAGGAGGTTTTGGTCCGTTATTGCAAGATTCTATTTTCATTCGGCTGTTTTTTTTTTTCAATATACTCCCTCCGGAGATTCTATTTTCATTCGGCTGTTTTTTTTTTATTTTTCAATATACTCCTCCGGACGGGTATTTTAGAAGTCGTTTTGGACAAGGTTTGAGTCAAACATCGAGAATATAAATCATCAATAACTTTTAAGTTGTTGAGTTTGTAAATGTAAAAATTATATGAGTAGATTTGTCTTAAAAAAATACTTTGATAAAAGTATACATATATCACATCTCCATAAATATTTTTATAATAATAAGAGGTCAAAGTTGTGTTTTGGAGATCGTATCGCTGTCCCTAAACGACTTCTAATACCATCTCGGAGGAGAGTATACAAGTCCAGATTGCATTGCATTCCAATTTGTTTATTAGCTACCTCACAGCCTACGCTGCTCATATTTGTTCTTACCAAAATTAAAACCATAAATGACCCAAAAAACGTATACACGGATTGTTCGCCGATGGCTTATGCGGCTGATAAGCGGTTGATGTTGATGTTATTTTATTGTGAGAGAAAAATAGTGTATCATAACTAATAAGCCGGACTGATAAGTCCAAATGATCAAGGTAATATTGGTCCTTTCAACTCCTTTAGTTTTATTAACCATGATGATTGAGCACACGGAACACCATACGGTAATGCCTGGAGGCAATGAACGAACACACTTGTCAGATCAAGCTGCATGCATCTTCTAAGAGCAAGTATAATGATCGATGAGTAGCCGACGATATCCGATGTGGATGAGAGAGAAACGAGGAGAGAGATGAACGCGGGTGTCTCGCGAATCGCCGATGAAAAGCAGACGAGTAGGCTGTTTTTGGGCCCGCAAGCGTCGCTAGTGTGCTACTGTTGGCTGTCGACCCTGCCTTTCGCATAGCAACATTAAATGATGCGAATAAAAAAGAAAGCTGGTGCTCACTCTCGTCGGTGAGCGGCCGGAACCATTAGCTTTGCTCTCACTCGACGCACTCGTGTTGAAGCTGCATCCACTGAGCTAGAATCAATGGCAAACCCGCGGACACATAACTTTATATTTTAGTCTTGTTATTAAAACAATATTTTTTTAAAAAAAATTGCACTTATCAATTTTAGAAGTTATAGAGTTACACTTACTACTTCTGTGTATAACTTTTTGGATGACTTAGAGCACGTCCATAGACTCAAGCCTACAACAGTTACCACCGCAAGCAGCATAGTAGTAGTTCATTATTTCAGGGTCCACTGCTTTCTTACACAAGTCACTTTCATCTATTCCTATTTCTACCCAAAATTGTACACAATATGTTTGTGTATAACATTTTGCAGAACAACTTTACCATCATAACTTTTTGATATAGTTTATTTACATAACTTTATAGACAATTTATCATTATATTTTTTGCATTATTTTTATAACCCATTTTTATTCATAACTATTAGTGCACAAAATTGTCATAACACTAAAAAAAACTTACATTTCCTGCATATTTTTTTATAATAATTTACGTACAACATAACTTATACACATAAGTGCTATTTTGTGATATTTACATAGTATGTACATGTATGTTCCATCAATATATTTTGTGATGTTCAAGTAATACACATGTGTTCTCGATATAAAGATAACACAAAAAGGTTAGGTTAATATTGAAACATGAAAAAAGGGTAAAAAGAAAACAAGAAATGAGAAAAAGGGAAATAAAGCATAACTTATACGTATAAAAACATATTTTTACATAACTTTTTTACGACATGAATAACGTTACTTTTACATAAGATATTATTGTCCAAAATATTTCACAAAATTAAAGAAATCTTATTAAGGATAATTTTTCTATGTAATTTTTTTCAGAGTAAATTTCTCAGCATAATATATAGAAGGAAAATTGACAAATTAAGACAAAAAAAAGAGGGAAAGAAAAACGAAAGGACAAAATAGGAGAAATAAAGTGTCATAGAGAAAGGAAAAAATGGACATTGTATCTAATTGACAGCATATAGAAGAAAAATTGATAGGCTACTAAAAAATATAAAAAGGAAAAAAGAAAAGAAAGGAAAAAAATAAAACTACAATAATTTGCTTGATCAGAATGGTTAATAAAACCATAGGAGTTGAAAAGGATCAAGGACTAGTTTTTTTTTTCTGTCTTTTTGTGGTTTTATTTAATTTTGGTTAGAACAAGTATTAGCAAGGAAAATTCGAGGCTGTGAGGCAGCTAAACAGGTTTGAAGTGCAACCTGAGACTGGAGAAAGACTGCTGATGCAGATGCCGAAAGTGTAGCTGAGCAGGCTGCGTACCTAGAGCAGCTGAGCAGGCTGCGTACCTGCATCACCGCCGGCGGCTCCTGCCTCCTGCCTGGGTGAAAAAACCATAGGAGTTGGCAAGGCTAGCTTTGCTTCGCCTTGTACGCTGGTAACCGTCTGACCTCATTGCTGGAGACTCTCTTGCCAAATTTGCTAACCGTCATCAACGCTTGAATCTACCAGTACTGGTGGCAGAGGTAATTCGAACGCATCGTCTACCGAGAGCCCCTAACCAAACAAACGCCCTGTAGCAGATTTTTCGGTTCCTGAGACATGGAGGAAATCAGCATAACCAAACACATCTGAGAAACAAAACAAGCCCTCAAACAAGCAGAGGGAACCATATGAACGACGATCATTTTTTTCAACATAAAGATAAATCCGTTCTCTTGTCATGGTATTTAACACCCACAAGCAACGCTGAAAGAACAGTCTTGCAAATTTAACCGAGGTTCTACAAATGTGGCTTTGGTGCAACAGGGTAGGCTAAGGAGCGGCTGCAAGGTCGGGGAATGACACTTCAGTTCTTTCAGCGCTTCCCACCGCGCCACCCAACTTGGGACCCTTGGAACCCTTCTGGACCGCGCCCTTCGTCTGCGCCTTTTGGGACTTGGTCACCTCCGCCTTCTTCGCTTTCTTCTCATCCTTGGTCTTCTTGATGCGCTCCTTGATCTCACTGCAAGATCACAACAGTTAAAATGACTGGAGAGGTATTGGGAGCAGTATCTATTACATTTCTATAAAATATCACTTGAGAGTACAAAGCAGACTTTACTTGTTATTAGGCCAAACAAATGGTTACCACTGTCATAGGCATAAATGATGGCTATATTATACAATTGGCAAACATTACCGAAGAGCAGCTTCTCTAGCAGCATCGCGAACCTCCGGCTTCTCAGCTCTCTTCTTCTGGATCACTTCCAAGGAAGCACCCACAATTGACCTGGAGTATGGCTTCTTGGTGGCGCGGCGCCTCTTCTTGACAGCTTCAGCATGGATATCCTACAGAGAAACATGGCACATAATGCAAGTTATAGACTTCCAGCACCATTATGAGCATGGCAGAAATAATTATTTTTGCAAACGTCTTGTCACATGCCATGCATCAAATAGATCGATACCAAAGATAACGTGTAGGTTACAAAAGATGCAACAATCACATGATTCAGAAGACAGCTAACTATATTAGCTAACATTAAATTTACATTAACACCTGATACCAACGCTGCATATAAATACAGAAGTTAACATATCAATCATGATCCAGAATGGTGACAAATTGTCCAGAGCTGAGGCTTATTGGAACCCTGGTCCTAGTTTAACAAGACTGGCGTTTAGCTACGAGAAGACTAGCTAACTTAACCAAAAAGCATGGAATCATCATACGAGAAATGAACAAATGACATTCTTAAGAAAGTTGGTTGGGTAATATCACATACCTTCTTGTGTTGCTTCCTGTACATGGCTGTCCAGGTAAGCTTTGCAGGCTTCAGACGGTTGTGGAAGTAGCGCTTGCACTTTGAGTTGGCAAAAAGGAAAACCTATAAAACAAATGTAATTCTTTCGATAAGAACATTTTTTATATAAGATTAGGAATCTCATATAAAAACACAACAGCAAGTAACCTGAGAATCAGCACGAATAAATCTGATGCCTTTCCCAGGATAAATCTTCTGACCGCTGAAGCGGCAAAGTTCCGTCCCTGCGAAGATGATCGTACTTAGAATGAAATCCATAGCTCTTATACTAATAACATTAGTTTGACAGTAATTAATCAATCACAGAAACAATCCTAGTCATGCAGAAAAAGAAGGGCCTTGACTAACCAGATAAAGTAACATGTATTGCAATAAAAGAGGTAGAAACTTACTTCAGCACCATCTTCTCAGCTTCAAGAAACCTTCACCAGCTACATATGTTACAAGAACCAAAAAAATAAAATCAGTTGATGATATGTACCTTTGACAATGCTACTAGGCAAGTACAAAACCCTAGAAATCAGTAGCAATGTATTAAGTAGCAAGGTACGTTAGGTCCCACACAAGTAACATAATTTGAAAGGCAGCAGAAACACAACCAAAGCAAAGTTCCAGCTGCAAGGGTGCTATCACGCATCTCACACATCGATGAAATAGGCAACTATAAGGCCATAGTAACACTCAAAGGATTTAGCTGTCGGGTGACTACTGGCAGCAGAAACACTGAACAAATCTCTGTTGCAAAGCGGGTTCCCTGGTCCATATAGCACACAAAAAAGTTTGGCAACTGCACTATTGAAACAGCTATATCGCCACAGTACATGTGCCCTGATCCATCACAGGGAAATGGAACCTAAATCACAACACACAGCCAACAAAACTTGAATGGACATATACCTCCCGAAGATTATCTGCTTGCAAGACAATGACTACAACTAATGAACAACAGGTGCAATAGAAACCAGATGACAATGTAACCATGAGTGAAAGTACAAAACCTGACAAATCAATGGCAATCAATTAAACAACCAAGCAAATTTATAAGCGCAGAAATATTTGGATTTGACAGGCAGCAGAAAATAACCAAAAGTAAGTTCCTGCCGCAAGGGTGCTATCCTGGTGCATCTCGCACATCAATGAAATAGGTAACTATGAAATGCCAAAGGCCATAGAACCTGAGTGCATGTGCTTTCGAATCAAAAGGGTCTCCCATACAATTTCAGAACTCAAAAGCTAAACTGATATGCGACTACGGGCAGCAAAAACAAGGAACAAATCTCTACTGGAAAGAGGGTTCTCTGATCCTAAAACATAGATAACTACGCGATTGAAGCAGCTATAGCGTATCAGACAATCAGTACGGTGCTTCGATCCGTCCATAGTAAGGGAAAGCTAAGCACAAACAGCCAACTCAAAACTCAACTGGATGTACACCTCCCGATGTTTATCTACCTGAAAGACAGTGATTCACCTACAGGAGCAACAAATGAAACCATCTAATGACCAAAACCACCAGATCACGGGAATGGAATTAGGGACGGTTCTAGCGACGACAACAAGAGATAAGGAGAGCGCATGAGCTAGTCTACGGCAGGAACGAAGGGATATGGTTACCTTCCGGGCGGAGGAGGGCAGCCGCAGGCGGCGGTGGCGGCGGCGGAAGAGGAAGGACGAGGGTGTTAGTGGCTCCGCTAGGGTTTCTTATATTAGTTCGTGCGTTGGGCACTTGGGCTAGGTTCTGATATGCTGCGAAGTGGCCGCTTTTGAGCCCAAAAATCCGCATTGTGGGCTTTATGCATAACATCAGTCCATGGGCTTTTTCTGGGCGGAAGGTTTAGTTACTTTTAAGTCCAGTTCATGTTGATCCCTCCACTACATCTCCACATAGGAAAAAGTCACAATTACCTCCCCCCATATCACGAAAGTTCGTTTTTTCCTCGCCAGCGTTAAAACCGGACAAATCACCTCCCTCAACTTTTCAAACCATGCAAATTACTTTCCTCGGCGGTTTTGAGGCGGTATTATTGCTGATAACAGCGGTTTCCCTTTTTTTTTTTTTTAAAAAATCTGGTTGAATCTTTGAAAAATCATAGTAAATCACGAAAAAAATCATAAAATGAAAAATCCAATTTTGTTAGACTCACATAATTATATCTACACACTGAATATATAAAAAAGAAAAATACAAAACCTTCGTAGCAAAAACTTTATATTAAAGTATATCATATTATATATTCACTATGTATAGATCTAATCATGTGGAGTCCAACAAAATTAGATTTTTCATTTTATGATTTTTCTGTGATTTACTATGATTTTTCAAAGATTCAACCGAATTTTTTTAAAAAAAAAAAGGGAAACCGCTGTTATCAGAAGCAATATCGCCCTCAAAACCACTCGAAATGAGGTAATTTGCATGGTTTGAAAAGTTGAGGGAGGTGATTTGTCCTGCTTTTGAGTTGAGGGAGGAAAGTGAACTTTCGTGATAGTTAGGAGGAAATATGGACTTTTCCCTCCACATATGTGTATTGAAAGCGGTGGCTTGCGGTCAATGGTAGGATGGTCCAGGTGGGACGCTACCCACCGTGAGATCAAATCCTGGTGCTTTCGACCTTTCCCGGGATTTTCCCAGGATTTACCGGCGTTATGCATTCAAGGGTAGCGACGCCCCGCCGACGACGAGGCGTCAATGGTGACTTCGGAATCTCCGATCCGTCGAGGTGCTTTCGTAGGGGGTAGGGTTTGCGTACGTGTATTCATAGGGGTGAGTGTGCGTGCGTGTTTATGCATTCAGTGGTAAGCGACGTTCCCGTCGACGACGAGGCGTCAATGGTGACTTCGGGAATCTCCAGATCTGTCGAGGTGCTCATAGGGGTAGGGTTTGCGTACGTGTATTCATAGGGGTGAGTGTGCGTGCGTGTTTATGCATTGATGGTAGCGGCGTTCCGTCGGCGACGAAGCGTCAATGGTGACTTCGGGAATCTCCGGATCGGCCGGAGGTGCTCATAAGGGTAGGGTTTGCGTGCGTGTATTCATAGGGGTGAGTGTGCGTGCATGTTGTGAGTGTCTACGCGTTATCTTGTGTAATTCTCAAAAAAAAAACATATGTGTATTGAAAAAACACACACACACACCCCTCCACATATCAGCCACCACCAGCAATCCGCGTTGGTTTTGCATTGTGTTCAAATGTTTTTTTTTAAAAAAAAAACATGTTTAAAGCTCACCGATTCTGTGTGCCTCACAACGACTATGGAGCTCGTTCGCACTTCGCACGCGCTTGTGTCGGACTTTATTAGTTCGCAATGCACATCCAATGCAATACGAACCAAGTAAGGAGCCGGGAAGCCAGCCGGCTGCCAATGCGCCGTCGCTGTCCCCGACCGTGCGCGCATCACGCCGGTGGTTTCGCCATCGGACCCGGCCAGTTCTTCCCAGCACAACAGACCGATCGAGGCGCGCCGCGCAGGTCTTCGATTCGCCACTTGGGCCGTCGTGATCTCAGTACACACACGCACGTCATGTCTCTTTCCAGCCGCAGTTCACAAGCGGCAAGGCGAGCAAACGCAACATGGCCCGCGCGCGCGGAGCCGGCGGCGGTGGGATCGACGACATGTCGATATCGAGACCGCCGAGTCCGATCCGGCACATGCAGTGATCCGATCGGCAAGACTGAGGGACGACGCGACGGCCCGATCAATCCCGACCCTTTCCGCGCCGCGCGTACGTCCGGCTGCCGGCCGCTCGATCGACGGCGGCGGCGTCTTTTCCTCTCCATCGCTTGCGCGCGCACGCTGAAATGCACACTGCGGCGGCCTCATTGTCACTGGTTGCCGCTCCAGCTCCACCAACGAGAACGAACGAAGCCAAGTGCAAGTGCGATCTGGACCCGGTTCCCACGGGTTCACACGTGCGCGAAAGGCAGAGAGAGGCAAGGCAGAGAGAGGCAGACAACTCATAATCAGAGCAGGGCCATCAGTGATCGAAGAAGCTTCAGTGGCGTGGCACACCTTTGTCAGGTCAGGCCACACACACCACTCCTGGTGTGTGTTGCTCGGGCGCTCGGGTGGTCCCGTCCCGGCCCCGGCGCTAAGACGATCCATTCGCCCACCATCGTCGCGCAATTGTTTTAAGTTTTTAGTACATCTGTACCGCATTCACCGTTCAAGCCGGTGATTCTTGTATATGTGATTTCGTCCACTTTAGCCAATTATTTTGGCTAAAGTGAGCGACGTGTAAAAAACTCTAGCTTCCCTTAATACAATACGTGCCAATGGTAAAGAAAAAAGAAAGAAAGCTACCTGTGCTGAGATCGGTGCAACGCGACGCATCCGTCGTTTTGACTCAAATGTTGAAACCCTGGCTGCACAGACCACAGATATGATATTAGATGGATGCATGCATCTCTTTCTTTTTCATCTTTCTTTCTCATCTGTTGTAGTGTGCAGCACCTAACTTTGTGCAGCCGCAAAACACGGCCGGGGTGCGTGCAACTGCAAGTGCTGGATCTTGCATTGTCAAAATCGTATAGACACATGTCACTACAATTGCTGGCGGCAATTAATTCTTCGCAGCTCCGACTCTGCTGCATACCCAAGTCAAATGTGGGGTTAATGGGCAAGCATGCAACAAGGTCATCATAGTTGTTTATTACCCAAGTCAAATGTGGTTAATGGGCATGCATGGAACAAGAGTTCTGAAACGCTTTCTTTCCTGAAATGCAGAGTTTGGTGCTTGCGATCGATCGAGTGCCGCACAGGTCACCCTGCACTGTAGCACGATCGACTGCATGAACTTGGGTGAGCAAAATATCTAGGCGCGCGCCGCTGCCAAATAAAAAGGACTGGACTGGAGCTTGTTGGGAACTGTTTTTTGATGTAGTGAGCGCCGGTAGTGCATGCCCAATCAGGGTTGATGGGTTTTAATACAAGACTTGCCCACGGTCGAGTGGTGTGAGTGGTGAGTGGTGACCTGCCAACTTGCACTTGTGGCGTCTCAAACGAAATACGAAGTCGTTCGGGATAAAGCTAGCTTGAGGTCAAATATTATAGGAATATATAAATTATGAGTAGTTTTTAAGTTGTTGGGTTTACAAATGTGAAAATCTAACCATATAAATAGATTCGTCATGAAAAAATGCTTTTGTAAAAATTTGCATATATCACTTTTTGACAAATTTTATAAAAAAAAGTCAAAGTTAGACTACGATCGAAGACCGATTTTTCTAAGTATAGAGGGAGTACTTTAAGATTACCTCTTTGATGTGTAAGATGTTAATATTCTTTGTTATTTATAAATTTAGTCAAACTTAAAATAGACCGCTTATATTTTTAGAATGGAAGGGTGTAGTAAAGAACACTACCTCTTTACTTAGCTATGTTAATAAGCCGTGCGGTGCGTCATGTGAGGAGACACGGAGAGAGCATGGAAGTCGAGAGTAAGGGCATGTACAACCCGTCTATATGAGGCGCCTATATAGTGGTTGTTTTGCGAAAAAGCCCTCCGCCTGCTCCCACCGACGGCTCACGCCAGAAGTTGATCTTAAGCAACATGCAAAAGCATTAAACAACTTATACACGGATGGTCTGTCTATGGCTTGTATAAAGTTGTCTTTATATTTGTCTCGATGCATAATTCGAGGTTCTCGCAGATGACCCGCCGTCCTGTAGGTTGTACATGCCCTAAAGAGAGGTAAGGAGGTAAGGCATCGAGCTAGAGTTGCGCCGCCGCTGCCTCCACAACGGGCTTGGAGAGACCGAGGGAGAGAGGATGGGGAGCTCGTGATTTTTTTATGCGATCAGAAGTGGGGAGAGCGTGAGATATTTTCATGGTGACACGCCTACATGTTGGATTCTTTATATAAAACAGACGAGCTAAATACAAGACATGTGCATAATGATTTCCCTGGAAACCATACTTTAGCCGCATGTTTTGTGATACACACAGTGAATGTTGCCAAGACTAATATCTGGTTTATTAAGTGCTAGTTTGGATCCATTATATCACTAAAAAAAATATGAGCTAAAATTACTACTAGAGGATTGAAATAAACCAGCTGATAAACCTCGTAATTATTAGCTAGAGGCTGCTAACTATTTGTTACATTTTTTTTTTTTGTGTTTTGCTAGGTGTGCATGCTGTAAGTGCAATCAAGCTCTAAGTGGGTTTTGGCGTTGATGACCACCGAATTAGGGGACTAATGAGATTTACGAAGATGACATGCAGGGATTAAAATGTGGAGTTGATGTACAGGTCCAAAGGCACCGAATAAGCTAGATGGTGGTGTTTCCGGATCAAGGCGTTTAAATTATTTCATGTTTTGAATCTTGAGTTTAGGAAACGCCGTACTATTAAGAGGGATCCTAGGATTCTCGGTGCACCGTGGACCAAGTGCTCTAAACATCAAATCCGGACACAACACTCAACTCCAAACCCGACCACCAAATTTTTCTACACCGATTCACTCTTTTCTTTGTCGGGTTGGCCGGCAAAGGTCGCAGCAATGAAAACAGCGGCAGTGTTGCGCCCACGCGGTAAAGCAGTGTGTGTGTGTCGATCTTGGCAAGGCCACACTTAAATCCTACCGTTGGGTCCGTGGGGTATAAATACCCATTCTACCCCTCCCACAACGGTTACCTGGTTCACTTCATCTTCTTCCTCGAGCAGACAGCCAGGAACACCTCTTGCTCTCTCTCTCTCACCTCCATTGAAGTTCCTTGAGCTCCCCACTCAATCCCTCACTTCCCACCAGGGGGATCTTGAGGGAAACAAATGCAAACTTCGATTGAGACCGGATCTACCGCTTCCCCACTCATAAGAGCATTTGGTTCACGTTTGGTCGGAACCCTAGGGTTCTTTACTCTTGGAGCTTGCTCCTAGACGGCTAGGCGTCGCCCTTGAGCTTGCCCCCTTCGTGTGGCAGCCTTGGGAGGTTTGTAACCTCACTCAACAAAGAATACATTACCCCACATCTCTAGGGTTAACTCCCTAGACTTGTGAACGAGGGAAAAAGCAAGCCGGTGGGCAAGCTAAGCCTTGTGTGGCAACCTCAACAACGTGGACGTAACCCAGCCTGTGTGGCGCGGCGAACCACGGGTCAAATCCTTGTGTCACTTGTCCCCTTTACCATTCTTGCATATTTTGTCTTGTGAGATAGGGCTTCGACCGATCTATCTTGTTGCGTGTTTTTCGTCAGATTTGGTTAGTTTTCTCGTGAGGTACCGCGGTGCGGGAACAAAGGTGATTCACCATCTCAAAGGACACACCACAGATCCACTTCGAGGTCACTTCGTGAGGCGACTCGCGGCGCAGCCGCCAAGACGGGACGCCGGCAAAGGCCGCGCCTACCCGGTCCGAGAGAAGTTCATTCTCTGCCTCGCCTCTCTTGCTTGTCACTTCACGCGGCAAGCAAGGCGCTGCGCTTATACGCGGCAAAGGCGCCGCGCATATCTCAGACCGACAAGTGTGCTAAAGTTTTAACAGTCGATTTTAGGGGTCACCCTATTCACCCCCCTCTAGGCTTCCATCGATCCTACACATGCCCCACACAGATTGTGCCACACACTACTACAAAATTGATTTTGCGAGGCACTTCCAAATGATTTACCGTGGCGGTTATTTAAAAAACCGCCACGGTTAATACCCCGATTAACCGTGGCGGTCATTTTTAATTAATTGGCGGTTTTTTTCTAATTAGCCCGCCACGGAAAATCAGGTCAAGCCCAACAGCCCAAAAACCCCAATCCATGGCCACAAATATATATATACCAAAGACTTCATTCTAGGGTTTCACCATTTTCTCGCTCCCGCACCCCACCTGCCCCTTCCACCTTCCCTCTCTTTGCTCCCGCCCCCGCACATCCCAAACACAAGACGGATCTCCTTCCCTCTCCCAACACAAGAACCCAGCGCCTCCTTCCCTCCTCTCCCAAATGCCCAAACCCTCCCACCCGATGGCTCGACGCCGCTTCCGGGCGGATGTCCAGCGGCCACCGACGATCCCACGACGGGCGGATGTCCAGCGGCGGATCTCCTCCCACGACGCTACGGCAGCGGATCCCACGGTGCGGCGGTCGGATCGAGGAGCGGCGGAGGTCGGATCGAGGCACCGAGGCCGGATCGAGCTCGCGCGGCCGGATCGAGGCACCGGAGGCCGGATCGAGCCTCGCGCCGGCCGGATCGAGGAGGCCGGAGGCCGACGCCGCCCCAACCCACCACCGGCGCGCGGCGGCGGTCGTTTTAGCGCGCGCGCCGGCCTCCTAGCGAGGCGGCAGCCGCCCGAGGCTCGTTGAGGCGCCCTCCCTCACGCAGCCGGCGGCCCGAGATCCGCCGCTGCCGGCGGCGGCCCCGATCCGGGTCCATTTGGGCCCGGATCCGGGCTTTTCTTTTTTTTTTTTTATTCTGATTTTCGTGGCGGGCATTAGGACCGCCACGGAAAACATCTCATTTTCGGTGACCCTACCACCGTGGCGGGCTGAAAAACCGCCATGGAAAATTTTTTTGCCCGCCACGGAAGATGGTTTATCCAAAGAGTGACAACAACTTGGCAAGGCAAGGTGTGCTTACAAGGAGCACAACTATTTGATACATTAACATGTTTGAATTTGTTAAAAGTTCATGTACACCTTCAACGGACTGTCCAACCACGTATTAGCACATCAAGGTTATAAATTATAAGTCGCTTTGACTTTTTTTTTTGTATATTTATGTTTGCTATTCATTTATTTATATATAATAATATGTCTAGATACACAACAAGATGGATAAACAAAAAAAAGTCAAATCAACTTAATTTAGAACAAAGTGAGTATTACTCCTCCGTTCCATTAATAATTGTAATTTTTTGACTCATATAAACTGTGTTTGATCGCCGTCTTATTCAAATTTTTAATGTAAATTATGAAACAAACAAAACGCCATTACAATATCTTTAGTGTTGTAATAAGTCATAACAAAAGTGGTAATATTTATTAAAAAAGTTGAATAAGACGAGAGGTCAAACACGCTTTATATGAGTCAAAGAATTGCAAGTATTGTGGAACGGAGGGAGTAATTAGGTAATTATTAGTGCTAATAATGGATCCAAACGGGTCCTCAGCCTGCTGTAGCCAAACATTATTTGCTGTCGTAGACAGACAACAGTGTAACTGTGCTGAGCTATTATGAGGTCATAATATGAGCACGGAAGTGTGATCTCTTGCACTTACACACACGCCATGCGTATTGGTATATGATTGTGATATACTACTCATCGAGCTACGAGTCAGCATCATCAAGCTGCCAAGGCAGGACGGACGAGCAAGTAACGAAAAGTGCATGCAGAGTAAATAGTCGCATCACAGTCCGTCGTCTCGTCCCTACTGGGATTGGGAGCGAGAGGATGCCCTCACAAATACTATCTTATCTATCTGCAATGATTTGCATGTAAACTAATCAAGGACAGGAGTCTTCAAAACGTAATAAATTATCTAATCTCATCCAAGCGTTTAAGATTTAGACAGACAAACGTACAGCTATGAACCAGATCAGTGGCAATGTGGCATTACAGTCCCTCTGTCCACTTCATAGTGATCATCTAACAATTATCCGATCAATTATGTATATAAGTTTGGGTTTAAAAGAGAATCACTAGGTGGAATCAAATAGGGGCTTTTACACCGTGCCGTTATAATTTGCTCCTCGTAAAATGGGCAGGCAGCACATCGTGACATCGATCGATTTAGGGCCTGTTTGCTTTGCGTATCTTGGCAGCCTGGCTCGCACATCAGAGCCAGGCCCGAGCTGGCCAGGATCGCTGCGTGCAAAGGCTTGGTGTTTGGTTTCATGTACCTCTGCATGCTGGCTGGGATGTGCCGTTGTTTGGTTGCCTGACTTTGCTCCCGTGCCATATGCTTTTCTATTGTTCCAGCGCTCCTTCCTGCATGAGCCTGCATGCGGTGAGCCTGTCTCCACTGAAACGGCCGATTTGCTCGTATGTCTGGAGCCTGGCTACGGGAGCACTTTTGCATGCGCAGAGCCTGGCTCAAGCAGCTGTGCGGGCAACCAAACATACAGAAGTTGCATCCCATGGGCCTGGTTCAACCGCATGCAAGCGACCAAACAGCCCCTTACCGACGACTGAGAGTTGCTGGCAACTGGCATCCAGTCAACGCCCGGCTGGTTAATGCCGTGCGGACCCACCCACACAGAACATTTCACCTTCTGAAAAAGCCGGTAACATTTTCAATAGATTTAGACATTTTAGTTGACTTTAGCAGACCGAGTGGACGCCCGTGAGCCTAGCAACGGCGTGGTCCAACTATAAAACCCGAGCACACCACCCGGCGTCATCCGCATCGCAGCTTCAGTTTCAGAGTTCCTGGCACCTCGTTTCGTTCTGAGTTCGTGAGGACTGAGAAAAAGAATGGCGCGCCACCACGCCGAGAAGCCGCTCCTCGTGTTCCTCGTGCTCTCCTGCCTCCTCCTCCTCCCCTCGTCTCCGGCTCCGCCGTCCAAACGCCAAGTTAGCCTCGCTCGCTCGGCCATGGCCTTCGCTAGCTCCCTCCCCCAAGCTTATATTCTTTTGTTCTTGGTTGCTGATTTTGTTGGTGCGATTGATTGCAGGAAGCCTGCGCCTGGGAAGGAGGAGCCAGCAGCAGCAGCAGCAGTACCCGCCGGTTCTGAAGCTCACTTCTTCTCAGGTACCACTAGGCACTAGCCGGCTGTTTCCCTCTCCGCTTGCCTGCTGTGTTCTTTCTTGATTCTACAGAAAGAACAGAACTGTTAGCGGAAATACAGAGGTTAATCAATCAATCGATTACTAAATTCAGCGATGGGTGATGCGATGATGCATGACTTTGTGTTTGTTTGGGACACAGGAGACGGCAGCGGTGATCGCGGCGGCGATGAACATAAGGCACGCCGCCGACGACGACGGCGAGGAGGATGGTGGTGGAGGTGAACGACTACCAACCGTCTGGCCCCAACAACCGCCATGACCCACCAAAGGGTCCCGGAAGAGCTTGAACGGCTGGACGACCGGCCCAATAATCCTTAGTACAAAGTGCTTTGCTGTAGTTCTCCTGTATTATTCTGGAGTAAGTACTACAGTAGTAGCTAATATAATTAAGGTAGAAACAAAATTACCTAGTTATATACAGGCCGTGTGTGTGTGTGTGTATGGCTTTGGAAGCACATCGGTTGTCTGTTTTGTGATTTGTGAATTGTGATTAGGTTCGTGTTGGATCGTCAGAACTGGATATGCAGATGTGTCGAATCCATACAGGTACATTGAGAATTTGAGACTGTCCGGCTTCTGTTCCTGCATCAGCAAAAGCACTAGTTCGAGGCGCAGCATCATTGCTCCCTCGACTGCCTCATCTTTTCTTGCGTCACGGCACGGCACGGCCGCCCGCCGCCGCCCGTGACAAGCTAGTACGTGTGCGCTGCTGCTGCTACTGCAGCCAGCAGGAAGGGAGGCGAGGGGGCGGGAGACGTCGAGCTGCGCCGTCCGTGATCCGTGACTCATGAACAACCTCTTCTCTTTGCCGAGCTGCAAGTGAGCTAGAAACACCGACCGGACACGGACACACACGGCCACGGCCACGGCCACGTCCACGCCACGGGCGCCGATGATCTGCTCCGCTCCGCTCCGCTCGTGTCCCCTTGGCCCCGCCGAGACGTGAGGGGTCCGGTGGCGTCTGGCGTCTGGCGAGATGCGCGCGGCTCTGACTTGGGAGCAAGGGAGAGCGACGCCTCGTCTCGTACCCTCGTGTGTGTCGTTTCCTCGTGTCCGATCGCTGGGGTCCTCGGCGCACCACCCTGTGGGAGAGAGAGGGGACGGGGACCAGGCCGGTGACGGAGCCACAGGAGATTTGACACGACGGCACGAGAGCACCGCCGCTACGCGCCGCTCCTGGCCTTTGACTTGAGGCCCCTACGCCTGCTCTGCGCGCCCGTGAGGCCGTGATCGCGAGCTCTGCACAAGATGCGCCGGCCGAAGCAAAAGCCCAAGCAAGCACGCGTCGCGTCGCTGGCTGGCCGAGAGCGGCGGGGGCGAAAACGACGCACGCACTGGAGGGGAAGAGCTGACATGTGGAGGGGACGGACGGACGCAGCGCTGCAACGGCCAGCCACTCGCTTTTGCCTTCCTTGTTCTTGTTCGTCCTTCTTCTAACCTTGAGATTAGCGAAGATCCATCGGATGGGATCCTATGCTGGATAAGTGGATTGTGGATAGAGTCCACGTCGCATTGGGAGTTCTTGCAAACAAGAACACCAATAGTGATATATTCATACACTATTCATATCTCTGTGAGCCTCTATAAGCATCATAGCCAGTGGCGAATTTATGACCTTGCCAAAGAATGCGACATACAAAATTTCACATGTACTTCAATAAGATTCATTTAGCAATTCGGTACATGATCGTAAGATATGCTAATTTAGGTAGAGTGAAATGCGCCACGGTCCTCAAACTTTTCCCCACCGCTCATCCAGATGGGTCATAAACTTTTGTTTTGCTCATCTAGGTCCACGAACTTTTTTCCACTACTCATCCGGGTCCAAACATGTTCAAACTACCCTCCAGGCGGTTTTAGACGGCGGGTTGGTACAAGAACTATGGTTTTGCTACAAGAATAACAGTTTTGTCTTTTCTCTTTTTATTTATTTCTACCGAATCTTTGAAAAATCAAAGTAATTCACAAAAAAAAATCATAAAAGAGAAAATATAATTTTATTGGAGTATGTATACATATAGTATGAGTGCATACTTATTAGACTACATGATCGGAGTACATGTTGCATACATTCACGTATATATGGAGATCGAGAGATGTACAAAATAAGTATATTTGTATACTTGAATTTGGGAGTATATCCATATACTTGAACCAAAAAAGTTCTGTGCAATCGAGCCGCATAGCCCGACCAACAGCAGTGCCCTTCCTCCTTTGTCGCTCGGTGCCGCACTGCCGCCATGTCGCGGCGCATGTGCTCGCCGCCACCTCGCCGAAATCGCTACATCGAGGGCAGAGGACGGCAGTAATTGTGAACTAGATGAGAGCGATCTCTTGGAACGAAACGTCGCCGACGGTGCAGATCATCAATCGTGGTGTGCGCCATGCATCACAAGATCAATCGAATTTGTACGCCGACTTCCACATTCACGCATCAAATTTGTGCGTCGGCATGTAAAACCCGGAAGCATCAAGCATGCTGCCTCTTGTGGTGCAAAATGGGAGGACCAAGAAAAGCCACAAGTAAGATATCAAGAAATTTTCATCAAAAAAGATAATCAAGAAATGAAATACGTATTATGATCGACGACGACTGCATGACAATGACAGCGCTTTTCAAAAAAAAAATGATGACAGCGCTAAGCTTGTATCCGGTTTTTTGCTACAGAAAAACACCGTCCAAAACCGACCGAGGGTAGTTTAATCTGTTTTGGACCTAGATGGGCGGTGTGGAAAAAAGTTTATGGACCCGCATGAGCAAAACGAAAGTTCATGGACCTAGATGAGCGGTGGGGAAAAGTTTAAGGACCCATGGCGCATTTTACTCATTTAGGTATATAGATAGATATGAAATTCAACAAATTGATCTCTATACTTTCTATCATATAGTCTATTTGGGTCTCATATTCATGAATAGGACCCAACTATAGTTATTGATCGCCTGCGTGATCACCCTGCCTCAACATGTAAGCCATTGCGCGATCATGGTAGATAGAGAAAGACACACAAGACATTAGAAGAAAAGTTGTGCTAGAAGCATAGAACGGGACCAAAACATGTAGTATTCCAAGGGTGTGAGACACTGGAAACTAGTGTCATCGGTTACAAAGCAAGGGATACCGGCCTTTGCTCATTTAGTTGGCGGGATATAGACGGGATTTTTCTCGGGAGTTCGGACTCCGCGGACGTGAAGGGGGTGAGTCAAAGCTCTTGTAATGTCTCTAAACCTAGGTCAGGGAGAGGAGATAGTGGTGTTACTGCTTTGTTTTTTCTCGTGAGTCAGGACTCCACGAACCCTCATGAAGTGGGTCACATTAGAAGAGGAGGGGGGAGAGCGCAATGTACTATGAGGCTAGAGCGATTGACTGTGAAATCTATTATGAGCAGGATCATCCGAACACAAACAAATGTTGTTTGTTGATTGTGCGAACTGACGGTGGGAAGAAAAGGCTAAACCAAACAGCCAAATGGTACTGCATACAACATGGATTTGAGGTGCACGGGATTTCCACCTCTATTGGGGCTAATCAGTAGACCGTAGGCGCTTTGCACTTCTTTTTCTCTCTATGAAGAAAATGACGTCAACTTCGATCTCTTTCACTTTGATATCCGTACACTGCATGCTTTGGTCGCCAAATTACGTGCCAAATTCTTCGAGCCTTATTAACTTTGATATCCGTATAGCAGCGGTACGGTTGTACAGAGTACTTCTCCTATACTATAGTCCTATGAAGCGGAAGAATTCTTCCGTGCATAGGAGTTTGTACACATACACAAGAAATTTGGGTTTTCTTTGGTCCAAGTGAGCCAGTTGAGAAATGTTGTATCGGGTTGCTTGCGGATCGCATGGAGACATAAGAGTTGGACGTGTGAAGTGTGGTGTAACTTAGTTTTTGGTAATTCTTGGAACCCTAGCGATCGAACAGGGTGATGCGGTTTTAGCGTGGCCCCGTCTTGGATCCGTGGGCGAGAACGAGAAAGAAGCAAGCCGTCGCGGCGCGGCGCTGTCGACGTTGGGCGGCGTGACGCTGCCCCGTCCGACTGCGACAGAAAGATTCCCACCCAATCGATCAGTCCGCATGCCATGCCATCCGTTTGTTACCCGATGGATGATCCATGGATCAGCTTGGATCGCGTCACCACTCACGAGAAAGCCTAGCTAGGCGTAGGTTCTCCAGGCATGAGAGCTATAGCGAGGATGATGACGATCTCATCCATCCCGGGTCCCGACCTTTCCTCTTTTTTATTAGTCGTTTGACTTGGCTCGTCACATCTGGCATGTCCATCTTCCTGGTCGCTGACGGTTCGTCGACACGATGCCGCCGCCGCGAGCTGCAGCCGGACCGACCGACGACTTGGAATAATCGAATCTCTCAATCTCTGCTGCATGCCTACGCAAACACATCAATGAGGCGACGCTATCCGGTTGCCGGTTATCCAACCCCGGCCAAATCTTGCCGGCTTCCACTGGTCGACAGGAAAGCACTCACTCTCCTTTCTCTCCATGCACGGCGCCATGCAAGGCAGGGGCATCATGCATGTAGCCATGTACAGATTGGGATGGAGCGAGCAGATCGCATATCGCATCGTAGAAAGGCAGAGATGGATATAGATATAATAAGTACACCCGTACCAAAGCAAAGTGGTCTACGATCAGCATATATTCCAGGCAGATGCTAATATATCCTTCCTGTTTACATATTCAATAATAATAACCAGATAAGCTTGAGCATGCAGTATGTACTCCTATGTCTCATCTGCCGTTCGTACGTACTACGTGGCTTCTCAAGAGGTCGACAGGTGTGCAGGGCATCGATACCCCGTGATTTCCAAATCAGCCACGCAGCATATGCTACTGGTGGAGCCAGCCACGCGCATGCAGTTGCAATGGAGGAGTTCGAGTGGGGTGGTGAGATCCACCTCCGGCCGCCGCCGGTGAGGTGGCGGTGGATACAGGATAGGGTCTGGCTTTTGCGGCTGTGGTTTTTCATTCCCTGTCGTCTTGATCGAGGCGCCGTCTCTGACTCCAAGTCGATTCTGTTCTGTGCAACGACCGCCGCATGCAAAAGCGAAGCGCTCGGGCCGGCGTCGGCGAGCAGATTCTGTGGCTGGCTTTGGCGCACGTTGGTTTGGGTCAGATACGGCCCGCCGACGCCATGTGCACATGATCAGTACACGCGCCCCAACTGAACGAAGCTACCTCTGTTCTTCGTTTTCGGCTCTAAATTGATGATGATCATTGAGCCGCTTGCCAAATATACGCTGGTCGTTGTGCCATATTAACATCGAAATCTTTGAAACCCATGCATTATCCAAAAAAGAATCCAAATCTTTGATAGTGAGAGCGCAGCAAATGGACGCATGTAAGGAGATATCAGCGAGAGACTGGAGCAATGAGATGTGGCTTAGTAGCTATGTCCATCAGGAACGAAGAGAGCTAGTGCTCTCGATCTGTTTTTTTTAACAAAAAAAAACATTCAAATCTAGAGGTCTCGCAAACAGATCTAAACCTATTACTCATTCCATTCTGAAATATAAGGTATTGAAGCACTCAAAATTTAATGTAAATTATAAAGTGTTTTAGGTGAATTAATAACTCCACTGAAACACCAATCACATGTATGCCTACTATAAGTGTTAATCACGGGACTTAAAATATAGTAAGCACAATATCAGTCTATAGTTAAGTGAGGGTATCCAATAATTTTTTTCTAGAATCCTAAGATATCTTATATTTCGGGGCGAAGAGAGTTGCAAAGAAGATGGAACTGACTTGGATATAATATTTTATTTTAGGTTCTTTCATATTTAATTTGAGAAGTACTATGTTCAGTTTGAATATAATTGTATATTTTATTTGAAAAAATAAGGCTCAATATCGATATTCCTCATTGGAATTTGTGGAATGTACAATATCTCTTGCGATAAACAATGGGAGAATCTGTGTCTCGTCACTGATAAGCCTATACACTCATGTAGCCCAGTTACATGTTTTTTGGGCAAGTGGCCCGCTTACGTGTTTCTCCGGCAAATAGCCCAATTGCTTTTCTTGTTTGGATTCTTTCATGGCGTAAGTCTATTTTGGATCATCCAACTCATGTTTGTTTCCAAATAATTGGCTTGTAGTCCAATGGCAGGACGGTCCAAGAGGGGATGCTACCCACCGGGGGTTTAAATCCTCGGTGCTCGCACCTTTTCTTGGGATTTTCCCAGGATTTACCGGTGTTATGCATTAAGTGGTAGCGGCGTTCCGTCGGCGACGAGGCGCCTATGGTGACTTCGAAAATCTCCGTGATCTGCCGGGCTGCCCAAATCCTTCGGAGGTGCTCATACGGGTAGGGTTTGCGTCGTGTGTTAATAGGGGTGAGTGTGCCGTGCGTGTTGTGAGCGTCTGCGTTGTAATGTGTAATTCTCAAAAAAAAAAACTCATGTTTGTTTCCAACCATCTACTACTCTCTTTCCAAAAAAAAATATCATTTATAATACTCTAAGATCATAAATCTTTAACCACCAGACAACAAATTTGGCCATTATCTCAATGGCTCTAGGATTTTTTTTTCTATAAATAATAATAAAATATTTTTTAAAAAAACTAATAGCTAAATTTATTTTAAATCCTTTTTTTTTTTTTTTGCGACTTAGGGATTTCATTCATTTATCAAATCATCTCGGAATTACAATCTGCATCACTGGTAACTTGCTTAGCTAAAGAGTGTGCAACTCTATTACAATCTCTATTGATTGAAAGTAAAATTAAAATATTGAAAGCCAAGCCTCAGCTGCCGGATCTCTTTCAGTTGATCTCTGATTGTCGCCACCATTCCATAAATTCACCAACTCCTTGCAATCGGTTTCTAACCAAAGTTTCAGAACACCAGCTTGTTGCGCCACAATCATCCCATCTCGACAAGCATACAACTCAAGGCTATATTCACGTTCCGCAGGACTGCTCCTGTCGCCCCAGTTATCCAATCGCTATAAAATGCTGCATCCACGTTACATTTTGACCAACCCTCTTGTGGTCGAATCCAGCATGGTTTGACCCCTATTCCCAACACTGGCACCTGTGGACGTGAGATTTCCCAAAGGTCAAAAGATGTGTCTACTGTCCACCGTACTGACACCATGATTGGAGTATTTGATTCTCCATGTTTTCTTCTGTTACGCTGCAGCCACAAGGAATACATGCCTATGGCGATCAGCACACGTTCTTCTTCAGAGCACACTCTCCCCCAACAGGATATCCCTTGCCCAAGTATCTTGAGGCAGGTACAGAATTTTTGTTCCTGTGAGTTCCTTGATTTGTTCCCAGAAACGCTTTGCCACTGTGCACTCCAATAGGACATGTCTGATTGACTCTGTCTGCTCCACAAATATCACAGTTTGCGATCGGCTCCAGATGTCTGTGGTGAAGAATTTGATGTGAAGCCGAGCGGACTGAATATACTCCATGTTTCTTAGGTTCCCAAGCCCACATATCCTCTAGATGAGCCTGGATTGGTATGCACAAAATAGCATTTGCATCCACTTGAAGGAAAAGCTGTCGAATAACATCTTCTCTCCAGTGACCACTCGGTGAAATAAGTTCAGACACCATCTGAACCTGCTCCAGGAGTAAGAGGTTTTGCACCAAAATGGTTTGGTATCCAACGGTCCCGCCAAATCTAAAACTCCTATATAGGAGCTCCTCACTATTCATCTCTTAAGGAATTCTCGACCTCTGATTGGTCCTGGGAGTTGTAACTGAAATTGAAACTGAAGCTTAGCTCTTGGGCGTCGTGGGCTGTGTTCTACATCATCCGAACCCCAGATTTTCAGTAATCATCTTCGTCATCTCTTCAGCTACAACCGGCGTATTGGTAACTGATCATAGTGCTGAAAAGAAATACCGCCACCATCCATCCACCAGCCCACCAATCCATCGTACCACTAGGCCGCAGGAACTGCCTCAGTGCCTCCCACTCTTCTGCTTCTGTCTGAAACGCATTAGCGGTGAATCAGTAGGCAATTAAGGAGTTGCGTCGGTAGGTTTCCAGTCACGCATGCATCCCATGGCCCCTCCACTTTGTGTCCCATCAGCTTCCAATTCCCTAACAAATATTTGTGCCTCCAGCTGTAGTACAGACAATATATATAAAGCTACTCCTGTGTTGATCATATGTACGTATGGCTCCAGGTTCCAACGCTTGAGATCAAGCAGCAAGCATGCAACTGAATCGTCGTTGTCTTCGTTCTTGGTTCCTCCGACGGCACGGGAAGAAGCATGTCACGACGTTCTGGTCGAGCAGCGCGACGGCGGCGAAGATCATGACGGACACCACGGCGTGCACCAGGTCGAGGAACCGGATCCGGTACGCCACCGCGGACCGCGGGTCGTCCAGCGGTGCGCCGCCGTCGATGACCCAGAGCCCCGCGTGGTGGCGAAGCCGTAGCGGACGCCGCCCGTGGCGGCGTCGCAGAAGGTGTCGGTGAAGCTGAGCACGAAGCAGGACAGCGCCCGCCATGACGCGGTTGGCGCGCACGCAGTGGCCCTGCACCGTCATCACCGGGGACAGCAGCTGGAACGCCAGCACCGTGCCCGTCGGCAGCAGCTTCGCTAGGTCCGCCGTGCTCTGGTACGTCTGGCTGATGGTACGCTGGATAGGGCTCATCCCGTCGCCGCCGCCAAGGAGCGCCGCTTCACCAGCAGAGGCCGCCGCTGCTCCTGCTCTTGCTCACCGCGGTGGCTACCATCCTCGCCGTGCTCCCGCTGTGACTCTACGTCGTCGCCGTCGCGCGACGTCGTCCAACCGCCGCCGCCATCGATCACTCAGCACTCACCAGATCGATCGTGTTGGCTGCTGATTTGTTTTGTGAAATTATCTCATGGGACCACTTCTGGAAGGTTGGCTGCTCCCCTTTCTATAATCGCCGTATCTACCTCTAGCTTGATTGGGATAGTTGTGAGGCACCGCGAATTGGTTGTGATGTTATGGAAACAACAGCGTTATTCAATTGGAGCCTGACTGATTGCCATCTGAATAATTATGGAATATTGGAATGTTTGGTGATGTACAGTGCTGCACGATTTAGTCAATTGGGGCACTTGGTACTGGTAGATTGCACGAAAATAGGGATCTTAGTATGCCCATTTATCGGAGTATTGCTACTTACAGACCTTTGCCTTGGATTATGCTTTTCCTTCTTCTATAAGTAGAGGCTCCTTTGTTGGATGTGGTATATGGATATACAGGAAATAATAATTTTTGTATGGAAAGATTTAATAAAATTAAATATCTAATATCTATACTGTACTCACTACTAATACATTTAACCATTGCAGGTTGTTCTCAACATCGCACACGACGAACGAACCATGAGGAATTACGTCGGATGAAAATGCATCACTATACATTGTCTGGTCTGAATAATTTTTATGCTTATGCTACGTCTGATATACCAAGTCAAATAACTACGCACTTTGGTCATAAAAAAAGCCGTGTAGACTCAAAACACCGTTATTTCAACTATCTCGTAATAAGCTTATATATCCCTATCGGCAGAAATGATATCATGAAAATTCCCCTTATGATCATTGCATTTTGTTAATTCCCGCAGAACGCCAGCGGGTGAGGTTCCCCTAGTATCTATAAATGAACCATCTCCCACTCTTTTGATGATCCCCTCAGCTAGAACTTCGACTCTATCGCTGTTGCTTTTCGGGCCGACTCTTCCATTCGGTGCAGGACAACCTAGTGGCGGATGTTTGTCTCGCCAATCGCAACTCCGCTCGTGAAAGCCGCCAATGGTAAGGCGCCCAAGACACCGTATCGAGGCTTTCATCTGCGGGGCGTAGCGGCCGGGCCGGGCGGCCAAGACACGGGAGCCCAACGCGACGCTTACAGCGCAAAAGATTCTGCTGGCGGAAGCTCGGAATCCATGTACATGAAGACGCCGTGCCTACCGACATTGTGGCCCGCCTCAATGCAGCGTTCAAGAGGGACATGTCGGGCGCAAGCGGCCAGCCTGAATAAGTTGCTTGCGGGAGGTTTTGATGTGGCCATGTTGGACCTCAACCTCAGCGGTTTGGAGGATGAGGTAGGCATCTAGGCGCCTCTCGGCTTCTAGTCTCGTGTCGCAAAGTTTGTTACAATGTAATCCCTTCCTTGTAGATCCAAGTGGTTGGTAGGTCGTGGGAGGTAACCTTGGTTACCTTTCATGTTTGGTTGTATTCAGAAAACTCTTTGTTTTGTGTTTCCTCCGCTTAATGAAAACACGTCGAAGGGCGTGATCTCGAAAAAAAAAAAAAAACTTCTCGACCTACCAAGATGGCATGCCAAGTATGGCTTGAACCAAAACCGCCTTTTATAAATTGGTGTCTCATGATATGAAGTATACACTTCAAGAACAAATGGCAAAAACACTGAGAAGACTTAGATTAAGGGAGCACCAGTTAACCCATTTGCTACTTCATCTCAGTTCTTATCCCTGTCTGCACGAACCAAAATGTCTGACAATCTATTGCTTTTGGCATTGTTCTTGTTCCTTGAAAGAGTTCCTTCAATCATGTATAGAAAGACTATGAATAACTGAGCAACAGAAAAGAAAACCCCACTAGAAATACATATCCAAATATTGTATATAATAGCTGAAGAGAAAACAAAACTGATACATTGAATCAACAAGAGCATACATGCATATTGCTAGTCTCTAGTTATGATAAGTTTCTATGGTGAAGTTTTATTCAAGATAACACTGCTAATACTTGGAGTATCGAGAAGTTTAACACAAAAGTCTGAGGGTGAAATTCTTAAATCAAATAGCACAACTCCAAAATGAATTGTTCAATACTAAATTTTGTGAAGATGAACAAGATAAAGAGAATGACATCAAGTACACAAATCTAGTATAAATTCAGGCCTCCAGGGTTTGTTATACTAAAAATTTAGGCAGGGGCATTGTAATTATTGCTCCCCAAAAATCAAACTGCTGCTATTCCGAAGCAGAACATGTTTCACAGACTATGGGCTAACAAATTCATAAGACAATACGTTCAAGTTTCCCACCTTGGTCTAATATTACCAATAAACCCTGCCCTTACAAAAACCTGTAAGTACACAATTACCATCGAAGGCAATCCTCAAAACAATTTGATACTATGATGCACAAAACCTCCAACTAATACTATACAATTTTAGCGGATATGTAAAATGAAAAGGTGATATATTTCCCCATTCTACCCAACAAATACTTTTCCACCTCTTTGCTCGATCCTCCACCTATTTGCTCGATCGACAAGGGAGGACTGTGCACATTGTATCTGAGTGCATTGAAATTGGCAAGGCTAGTCTGTCTTATGAGACAGACTGAAAACCAATAGTTATTCATGGTCCTGAAGGAGTATTCTTGTCTTTTTTTTTTTTTTTTTTTACTTTCAAAAAAAAAAAAATGAAAAGGCATGCATCTCAGATTTAGTGATACCATATCATTGTAAATGTCTTGCATAATAAAATATTGTGAACAAATAACAGGGAATATGGTTATAATACCTACTTCTAGGCTGAAATTTTATTTCTAACTACACTGCAAAAAGAGAAGTGATCGATGTATAATACAATGTATATGGAAACAACATGCATACAGAAAAGAGCAAGTGAAAACTAGTAACCTTCAGAAGGGATCCGGGTTGTCCCAAGCCATGGTGGGAGGACACACGCTTGATTGAGCAGCCAAGCAGCTTCTTCTTAATCATGTCAACAGCTATAACAGTGTTGTCGATTGTGAGATGCATGACGCTAGCGTTCAGTGGATCAATGACACTGATCCGTGGGGAGCCCCTGAACAGGTGACATTCTCCAGCCCGAGCCTGCGAACGCCACCTGGTGCTCCATCGCCCAGCCACTCCCGCCGAGGGTAAACGAACGGCGAAAAAAGGCTCCTCCCGGGACACCTCTGTGTAACAGCCTCCCCCTAACGACCCCCCACACGGCGGTAAATCGCCCAGGTCCTCCACAGGCTCCGTCCACGTGGCCCCTCGGCAGCTCGACGAACTGCGGGTTCGGCCTGTCGGCCGAACGGGTCGGCAGAGACGATGCCGCGGTGATGTCGACCCACCACAGTCGGCCGGCGAAGGCCACCACCTCCATCGAGCGCCCCAGCGTGTGGGGGACGGGGACAACAAAGCTTGTCCCACTTTCCGGTTCTGCGAGAGGAACCGCCGCATGATCGAACCTCTCGGTGTCCCCATCATTTGTCGGGTCGAGTATGGTGACAACTAAGCGTGCCTGTCGGGCGGGTGGTCCGCATTCGGATTGGGTGAGGATGCCGATCGGCCGATGTCCCGAGCAAGAACCGATCTTCTTCGAGCCATCAATGTCGGGAAGGCGGAACACCTCGCCGCTAAGGGGGTTGCAGATATAGATTTCCATGCGCCCGCGGCCCGACAGGGCCCGGCACGAGGCACGCTATTTTGGCCCGGCCCGAGCACGGCACGCGGCCGGTGGTCGACGGGCGGCAAGACGTGTAACACCCCGGTGTTACTTTCACTAAAACATGACATATCATCATGATCATTGCAAAGCATGTATGTTTAGCCCACCATGTCTTGCATTGAACTAAAATAAGTTTATTTTATGTTTGGTTGCTTTGTCGGTCGAAAAGACGCGAGAGGAGTCGATTCCTAAACTTTTCCCCCAGCCGGAAACCCTAGCTTTCTAAACCCTAATTTGTCCCCTTTTATTTATTTCAAAATCTATTAAGAATTTGGGTATGATTATTAAAGCAAAAAGGTAGAGTTCTTATTTTTGAACAAAGTTGGTATTTTGAGTTTTCAAAGTTTAGTTCAAAATTTTAAAGTAATTTTGAATTCCAATGAAACCCTTTTCTACCCCCTTTTCTATATTTCAAAATCTAAGCAAAATTTGAGAAAACTTCCAAAAACTAGCTTGTAGGTCTTGTTGAGAGGAGCAAAAGTCATGTACAAAGTTTTTCAAGTTCTTACATGATTTTAAAAGTAATTTTGAATTCAAATTTCAAAATTTTGAACTGCATTTCAAAAAGTCATATTTCCAGGCCGAATTTGAAAATGTTCCAATTGTGAAAATTGTAGATCTTGAAAAATTAAGGCAAGTTACTTTTGGAGATTTTTGAGTTCAGTTCAAAATTTGGGAGTAATTTGAAAATTTCGAAGTTAGGGTTTGGAAGCTACGATGCTCAACCCAATCCCCCCCGCCCGCCGCCCGCCCCGTCAGCGCCGCCGTCCACCGCCGCCCTTTCGCGAAACCGACCGGTCGAGGGCCTTCGCGGCGTCGCTGTCCACCTCATCATCCTCCCTCCCTTATAAATAGGCCGTCGTCGCCGCTTCCTCTTTTCCCCTCAAAACCGCCGCCGGCCGAACCGCTTCCTCGCGCCGCCCGTCGTGGCGCCGCCGCCGCCGCCGTTTGCCAAAACCGCTTGCCGGCTGCTCCGCAACTTCCTAACCTCCCTCCGGAACCCGGCCGCAACTCATCTCGCCGTCGGAATCGCCCCGCGCCACCTCTTCTTCCTCGTCGCGGCCGGAGCCCCCGCCGCGCTCGACCTCGCCGTCGACGGCGTGCTCCGGTGAGCTTTACTCGCCCTTCTTCGCGTTTTCCCTCCCTCTCGATGATCTAGTCACGAACGACTCGTCGGTTTTTCGCAGCTGTGACCCGACTTCGCCGGAACGCCGTCGTTGTCGCCGCCGCCGCCCGCTCTCGCCGCCGACCCACCTCCGGCCTAGCCTCGCGCGCAAGAATCGAAAGCCTCGTCCCGGCAGACCGCGGTGAGCCCCCTAGCCGCCCTCCTTCTTTAGTTTTCCATTTGGTCCATCGACGACGCCGGAATGCGACCGCGCCGCGCCGCGCGGCGCCGCCGTCGCCCGGTGAGAGCGCACGCGACGCACGCGCGTGAACGAAGGCGGGCCCGCATCGTAGCAAGTGGGCCGCCCAACACCGTTACACCGGGCGGTCCATTACTGTTCATCTTGGGCCATGAACAGATCTTGGGCTTAGCACAGTAACATGCCAAATTCAGTCCGAAACTCTTTTTTTTTTATAAAACGTTTTATTCAATTTCTTTTATTTGAATAGTGTCGATTTTCCAAATTTTGTATAAATTCAAATACTTGCTCAAAAATTCTGAAAATTTTTGTGTAGCCTTCCCATGGGTATGTCTATCCATGAAAATTATGAAACTTAAATTTTGAATACTTTTGGCATGATTTAAAAATACAAAATTTAATTGAAAAATGCATCTTCCTTGATTTTTAATAATTATTTTATTTATCCAAAAATCATGAAAATTATTTTGGTACTGTTTTATGACATGATCTACCTGTACAAAAAATTTTAGCTTGTTTAGGGAAAGTTAAAATATTTATTAATTCATGCTCTATTATTTCTTGTGTTGAATAATTTGTTTTATATCTTATAACCTAGGGTTTTGGGTGAATTTTGGATTGTTTTTGTGAACCCTAAACCATGCCTTTATCAAGTGGTCCTTGAGAACTCCTTAGGCAATGGTGATGATATCTCGTAGAGTAGTTCAACAAGTTGGTTTTGTTGGATTGTAACTTTATCGTGAAGGAAAGTTGTATTCAAGTGTTTATCTTTTCATGTACCCTCGCGCATCATGTTTATATACACGGCATCATGTAAAGCGTATGTTATTCTTTTTCAGTATAGTAAACGAGTGATCGAGAAATTGTTGATCAAGCCGCCGAGGAAGGCTATCCGGTTGATCCTAACTCAGTACTGCGATCCGCCGTTCGGTCGGGATATTTCGTCAATCAAGGCAAGCCCCGGTTCATTTAAACATTTCCTTGTGTTTTTACAAAGCTTTATATCACCTTTGCTTATATAATGCATTAGGTGATAGGAGTTGTGTGATAACCTAATTGATGCATTATCCATCCTTGATTATTTCGATATCTACCTTGATAGCCCGTTTGGTAAAATGCTAGAACGCTTAGCCTTGCTATATTAGTTAGACTTTTGAGTCAAAATGTGACAAGTGTCTTATGACAGCCTGAAGTGGCATTTGATGGGAAAGGATGCTATATGATGAAACCATACCGGGATATGGTGTTTAATTGAGACCGTCGGGTAATTTGCATTGAGAATGGAGTCTCAGTGTAGTATTCCCGGCTTGTCGATTAAGGACCGAAGCGTGTAGGCCTGTGTAACCGAGACTATGGAACGCACTCTGCGCCTGAGGTCTTTTGGCCAATGGCACGTCTGTCTGGGCGTCGCCCGGGACGATCGAAATTAGTTCCGAACACATACTCCGGTAAGCCTAATCTTGGGGGTGTCAAATCGTAAACGTACAACCGCGCACCGGGAGTGGAGAGATGGCGGGGAGTACATGTTACCCTCGTGGGTTAAAGTCCCGGATTGAGGTGTACGGTATTCTCGGGTGGCGTGGGACGCGGTTCCGTTTTTGAGTATCCAAGAAAGGGTTGATATATGCAAGCTTAAGTGCTACATATGTCGTGTGGGAAGAACTCCCCAGCTGGGTTAATGGATTTCGAAATCGCCGTGCTTCTCGGATATGGAGACTTGGTTTCCAGTCTTATATCGTAGTTTAATTATGGAACTATGAAGAGAAGGAATAAGTGATGGAATATCTACAAGTGTGTGCTCTAGTATCAGATCACCTAGAGTAGGTGAGAAACTAAATTGAGATTAAAAATGTTGAAAGTAAGGATTCACTACTAGTAAGCTTTTCTGCAAAAAGAGTCCTTGCTTCTTGCTACAAGCCTTACCTTGAATCCTATTAGACCAGCATTCCTGAGTCTTCTCCTATTTTCTTTAGTCGGGTAAGTCTTGTTGAGTACTCCCGTACTCAGGGTTTGTTAACCCATGTTGCAGGACCAGGTGGTCATGTCTGCACTAGATCTTGTTGTATGACGATCCATCAAGAAGATAGTGACGATGAGTGAGACTTGAGACCCGTGGGCAGGGTCTGACAGTGTATTATATGTAATAATCTTTCCGCTACTCCTACTTTTATATTGTAAAACTTGTTTTAAATAAACGGTTGTAAAATTATTGTAATACATATAAACCTTCCGCTGTTTACTCTGATTATGTATGAAAACTGTTGTAATACTGCAATGACCTCGTAACGGATCCTGGTTGGAATAGTTAATAGTGCTTTTCAGGTTATAGGTGCACATATGTGACTATCAAAGGTTGTTGAACCGATAATTAGTACATGTGGGCCCCGTAATTTGGGAGGTTCTGATACAAAGACGGCCGACGACGGGCAAAGAAGATGCGGGCTTGGGCCGACCCTCAAGCACGGCACGCACGCCCCGACGTTAAGAAAGGGGGCCCGGTGGCAAATATACTAGTGATAATATTGTACATATTTGGTATATTAGTCCCGATATTTTCATACTTGGTATAATATTATACATATATTTGGTATAATATTGTATAAATATACTAAAATACGTGTAAAAAATGATCATGTTTAAGTGTTTTTTAAAAATCGGCCCGTGGGCCGGCACGGCACCCGCATGGCACGGCAGGCACGATTTGGCTCGTGGGACGGGCCTGGGCTCGAGGTCGCACGGAGCCCGGCGCAGCCCGGGCCGCGGGGGCACGACGTGCCATAGCGCCCACGACGCGACGATTTGTGGCATCGGGGCCGGCGGCACGGCCGTTGAAATCTATAGTTGCGGGCGAGGTGCGTGGTGTCGGCCTCTCGCAACGACAAGCCACTCATTGCGCGTGCGGATCGGAGCCGCGCGGCGACGGCGAGCCGCGCACATCTCGGAGATCGACGAATTTGAGGAGCGGGAGGCCATCGGCGCTAACGAGGCCAGCCAAGAACGGGTTGCGAGCATGTGGTCGACGAGGGGTGGGGTCGGCGAGGTGGGCGGGATGAGGATCTGGGAGAGATGCGCAGCGGCGGTCTGGGCGAGGTGGAGCAAGGGCCTTGGCGTTGGCGAGTCGACAAGCACGGGTTTGTGGACCATCGCCCACGAAAGGTCTTTGTGAAGCCGGCGACGCGGCCGTGGAGAGGCCGCAATGGAAGTGGCTGGAAACCGCGCCGAAGTAGCCGAGGAGACGCCGGAGTGGCATCTCCGTGGCTTGAGGGGGTCGGCCGCCCGCGGCGGGATTGGTGGTGGCGTGGTGCTGCCGGCGAAGGGGAGAGTGGGGTTTTGCACCCGCAAGGCGGGCGAGTGGCGGCCGCAGGGATGGGATCATGGGTCACTGCGGGCGCAAACCCGAAAAACCCGAGACCGAATGGACCGAACCCGAACCCGAACGGACCGAACCATCGGTCCTCGGTCCCTCGTTTAGAACGAACCCGAATAGACCGAAATCAACATCGGTTATCGGGTTAGTATTTCGATTACCCGAGAAACCGAATAAGACCGAAATCACGGGCCAGATTAGACGCGGCCTCCACTCTCCGTTCGACGCGGCCTCCACTCGTTCGTCCTCCGTTGGGCGCGGCACCGTGCCCAGCGCCGCCGCCGCCGGTCTTCGCCGACCGGCCGCCGCCGGAGCCCGGCGCCTCCATTGCCCGCCGCCTCGCCTCCTTCCCATCTTCTCCTAGCCCCCTCGCCTCCGGTCCCCTGCGCAAGGCACTTCCCCAACCCTAACGGAGAAGAAGGCCAGGCGTCCTCCTCATTCAAGGTCGGCGTCCTCTTCAGCCAAGGCCGGCGTCCTCTTCATCCACGGCGGCGGATCCCTTCGCGGGTAGTGGCAGGAGTATGGCTACATGGAGCACGGAGTCCCATCGCAGTTCGCAGGTACCACCAATGATTTGGTTCTTGGCTTGTTGGATTTGGATGGCTGGTTGGTTAGTGCAGTATGAGAAGCCAGGCAGCCATGGGGTGTTGCTTCTTGCCGACTCCAGGCAGCCGTGAGTCGCCGCCGACTACATTGGTCGCTATATGTTTATAGCGACCGTCTTTATGTCGCTATACTTGCGACTTATAGCGACCATCCGTAGCTCGTTATAGATAGGTTGTGGTATAGTGAATCTACGTGTTTTTATTTTTTATGTTATTTTTTTCGACTGCCAAGTGATGCTGGGAATATTGCGCAAGGGCTTTGAGCAATTCGTGGCTTGTGTTTGCCTGATGCGATGAGATCACAACATATGTACTGTCCCTTTGAGCAATTTGGATAGCTGGTTGGTTAGCATTAGCAGTTCAAATAGTGCAGTATGAGAAGGGCGGCCTGAATGACTGTTGCTAGTTGAACGACTGAATGCATTTGTATTTACTAATAACTTATCTAAATGACTGAATGCATTTGTCAGAGCAAATCTCTGCATTTACAATGACTGAATGTTTTGTGTTCGGTCTTTTTCGGTTTTACCCGAACAAACCCGAACCCGAATCCGAAGACCGAACTCTAGTATCTCGGGTAACCCGTAGACCGAAGACCGAAGACCGAACAAAGACCGAACAAAAAACCCGAAAAACCCGACCCGAAATTTCATGGGAACCGGCGAACTGCGAACGCCAGGAGGATGTGTAGAGACATGGGCTCAGCGTGGACCTGTGGACTCGGTCCACTTGGGCTTGTCAACAAACTTTTCAAGTCAGGTCCTGTGGTCTATTGAGTTGGGTCCATGGACAGCGTGGAGTTGATTGGACGAGCGTACCCCACCGAAGGAACCGGGAGAAGCGTGTGCTGACGAGAGAGATTTTTATCCAAATTTTCATAGTCCCATCCAAATGGGCGGAAAAGGTTGTCATGAGTTTCGAAAATTTGCTGTGAGTTATGTGAGTATAAAAGAACGGTATCCTTCCTCTATTTTCACCCTTTGAAAAAATGCAATAAAAGCCAAAGATAGAATCCAAGGTGCTACTACGCTATGTATAGGATGAAAGCAGTTTTTGGTTCCACATGTTTCATTGGCATTATACTTTTAAACATTAGAAGCACTTTTCAGATTTTGAACAAAACACAGCCTCATACTAGCTTTGGCTTTGCTACTACGCTATGTACTGCATTGTAGCATAAGCTGATGGAGCTCTCAAATCCTGGCTTTGCGAAAATAATAGAGAACTATTGGAGATGCTCTAATACACGCGGTTTTGTGTACTAAAGATAGTATATATATTTAAACTAATTAATCTGTATAATCGATGTTTGACCATACTTATGTTTTACTCATTTTCGTGCAGTAGCTTTTCACTGTCGTTTCAATCAAGAGCGTGACATCTTTAAGATTTGCGAAACGTAATTTCCCGACATTTGACAACAGGGAACATCGGGCCATTTCCCATTTCCATTCCACTCCAGCAGACGCCACGGGGCGGCGGCGGCGACCGCGACAAGACGGACCGGACCGCCCGCGGCGCCAAACAGAAACACCACGGCACCACGCAAACGCTGCCGCCGACGACGCGCGGCGCCAGCACTGACGCGACCACCGATCCGATCCCAACAAGCTCGTCTCGGCTCCCGCCCCGCCGCACTCTCAGATCTCAAATCCCTTGTCCATTTCACCGGCACCAGCCTGCCGAGAGCCACCCGCCTCGCCATGGCGGACTGCCGCAGCCTCATCGAGTTCCTCCGGGCCTTCGAGCAGCACCGGCGCCGCGCCTCCTCCTCGGACCCTTCCTCCCCGCGCCCCCCGCCGCGCGTCCCTCTCCACCTCCACGCCGCGGCCGCGATCGCGGGGCCGGCTATTCCCCGCGCTCTGCGAACACTCCGCGCTGGCCGCGGTCGACGCGCTCGCGCTCCTCGCGTCGCTCGCCGCTCTCGCGTTCCTCGCAGCGCCCTACGCGCGGATGCTGGCTGCCGAGGCGCGGGACGCGGTGGCCACGGTGGCGACGCGCCACCCGGCGGCGCCGTGCGTGCCACTGGCCGCGGGCGTCGCGGCTGGGGCCGCCGTGCTGGCGTGGGACGCTGCGTCGCACCGAGCGCGCCGGTGCGGCAGGCCTCGGTGCCGCGGCCTGCGCAAGGCCGTGGAGTACGACATCCAGCTCGAGACGGAGGAGTGCGTGCGCGGCCTTGCGCACGGTGTAGGAGGCGGGTCCGCCAAGGCCACGTGGCCTGTGGCGGAGCTTGGGGACGAGCACCGGGAACTTGAGGCGGTGCTCAGGAAGATGGCGCCGCCCAACGGCCGTACCGTGCTCATCTTCCGCGCGCCGTGCGGTTGCCCAAAACAGAGGGTGGAGGTCTGGGGCACTAAGAAGGTGCGCCGGATGAAGAAGTAGGGAGGCTGGGAGGCTGAAAGCTCTCCTTCTCCTCCTCCCATGGAGGAACAATGAGCAAATAATTAGCGTGACTGCTCCATCTCAGATAACTACAGGTTCTACATACACATGATAGCATTACAGTTCCCTGCTATTCTACTCTCTTGTAGGAGCATAATGTGCTCACGGAGAGGAATAATTGTGGAGGTAGATACAATGTCATCAGTGGATTATGCAATATAAATAAGCGCAGCAGGGACAGATTTTTTTTTTTGTTCTTATCTTACTTAATTAAAAACTTGCTATATCATCTAAACGACCATATCTTGTTAGTTAATGCTCTACTTATCCATATGCTGGTTTTGCCGTGTTACTAGGAATTGACTACTAACTACTAAGGGCAATGGCTCTTTAGAGAAATTGCTTTCATTCATATAGTCCTGTTGTACTAATGGACGCTTCTTATCTAAAATGTTAGCTATGAGGGGTAGCAGTAATCCATCTGTACTGATGTATAGTCTCCCCTGTTTGTTTCAAGCTGTTCTGAACTTAGAGTTTAGAATTTTATGTCTGTGATGTCACTCATGGATGAATATTCCTTCATTTGTTTCTCTTGGTTTCTTAATAATGCCACTGTTCACTTTGTTACTATTATCTACTTATCATAGTGTTCTGTATCTTATGGACTCAAATTTCATTGATGTTATGTGTCTGGTTTCTTACGTATACTGTTTATGCATTGTTATTTTCCTTGTGTTTTGAGTAAACTGCTGATGCCCCAAAGCTAGAATATCATTTCTGTACCCGATACTAAATACCTAACATAAATGATACCCCTTGATGTACATTTGATCATGTATCAATACTTCAATGTTGGGAGAAATTATTTGTAACTTCACTTCTATCATCTTACATATTATCAGTTCCAGCTGAAGCCATTCAAGTCAAAATGTCTGTAAGCTTGATCAGTATCATCGACATTGTGGGTGTTCAGATCAAGTTTCTTCCCTGAGCACGGATGCTCAAAATCTACTAGCTTGCTTTCTCTGGGGTATTCAACTGTCTGTCTTGTGGAGTTTTGTTCTTCCAGATATAGCTTCTCTGCATCTACTTTGCTTCCTGAGGCCGAACTGGTGGTGCTACCTCCACCATTCTTTTGACGTGCAGTATACTCATGTGCCATCTCTGTGTCACTTCCATATCCAAACTCTGCTTTACTGTATCCTTCCCCATTCTGCAAACGAGCCATCCTACGCTCACTTAGGCTTCTGTTAAGGGCAAACTGGGTCTCATGTTCATGAGATCTTTTCCGGCAGAATAATGAACTATCATCATATGCTCTGTGCTCCTTGATGAATCCTTCAGCCACAGACAAATAACTGTTTGTTGAACTTTCAACAAACTGGATTTGTCTGGGCTCTAATCTATGCACACTTGAACTTCCTTTTACATCTGTAATCGCATTACTGAAGCATTCAGTTGATACTTGTGAAACTAACTCTGATATTTTAATTTTTGCATCTTCCAGGTTTGCAGGACCCAAATTCTGTTTTCCAAGTGTCTCTTGTGCCTGCTCCAAAACTGCCTGTAGGTATTTCCCTTGGGCTTCAATTCGTAGTTGTAGATGCCTTTGCACCTGTTCCAGTTTAAGTTCAAGATCAGAATCACTGCAGCACAACTCCATTTCATAGACACTATAAGTGGGACTTTGCTGGACTATTAAAAACATTGGGCTCCAAGCCATAGAAAATAATTTAGGATGCCGCCCCTCACAATCATGACCCTGAACCCTGCAGTTCTATAGGCTGCCAGCACAGAAGAGGCCCAGGTGGTGGCACTATGTGATCAAAGGAAACCCCATTTGTAGAAGACGAGCAGGAGAAAGAAGCCTAGAGGCGAGAGAAACCAGACTATAATGGTTTGCTATTCAAGCATGCAGCTTCAAGATCACTAATTGATTCAATGGCCATCATCTGTGTCGGGACATAGTGCACAAGTGCACTTGAGCCAACAAGAGGCAGCAGGCTGCCACAGCACAGGAGGTTCAAGGAGGACGGCTTGCAGAAAGAGGAAGCACACACCAAACCATAGTTCACTTTAGCTCTGTCCTAAGTCAAACTTACTTCCACTGACTTTTTAGAAAAAATATTAACATCTACTCCCTCCATACTCATAAAACTTGATGTTTTGGAAAGGTTTGAGTCAAACATTGGGAATATAAATCATCAATAACTTTTAAGTTGTTGAGTTTGCAAATGTGAAAACTATATGAATAGAATTGTTACTTTCATAAAAGTATACATATATCATTTTTTCATAAATAGTTTTAGAATAACAAGACGTCAAAGATGTATTTTGGAGACCGTGCCGTTGTCCTAAACGTCAAGTTTTATGAGTACGAGGGAGTACAAGTTCAAATAAATGCAGATGTTGATGCATGTTTCTATAAACTTGGAAAGCTAAAGTTTGACTTAGGAAAAAGCTAAAGTGAAATATAATTTGGAACGGAGGGACCGCTCTAAAGGCTGCATGCACCTATTGAAGATCGAGGACTTGCATTAATTAATGTGAATTGTCATCAAACATTTAGAAATTCAATAATAGAATTGGTGTTTGAGAGATCTGTTTTCATGTTTGACTTTTTAATAGACTATTTGTTTCTTTACCCTGTAATAACTAATGGCTATGTGCATCTGTTGACTCAGCTCAAACAATCTTATTGCTTAATCTAAAATAGTAATTAGCTTGTACTCCCTCTGTTCCAAATTGTAAGTCATTTTAGCTTTGTCCTAAGTCAAAAAATTTTTAGCTCTGCTCAGGTTTGTAGAAAAATGTATTAATATCTACAGTATCACTATAATAGTATTAAAATATATCCATCGTACATTTAATGAATCTTGTTTGATGATGTAGATGTTTGTACATTTTTCTATAAACTTAGTCAAAGATAGACAAGTTTAACTTAGAACAAAACTAAAATGACTTATAGTTTGATAATTTGAAATGGAGGCAGTATATACGTACTATTCCTACTAACTATATATTTTGGCTAAAAATATTGGGTCTACAGTTATACACCCTTGCCATCATAATCTAAATGTTTGGTTCTGAATCCAGTGGCGAAGCTATGTTGTATAGCTTGTGGGTGCGGATGCACACACAAAATTTGAAAACCCACTATTAGGATATAGTTTGCAGCTTAAATTTTCACACCTAGAAGAGAAGCGCACCACCCTCTAATTTGCTCTAGCTTCGCCAATGTCTGAATCAGATCCGATTGTTTTTTTTTTTTTTTTTTGAAAAGAACGGCAGGAGCTCTGCTTCTCAATTAAGGAAGGAAAGAAACAAGGGTTTATGTACAGGTCACAGTAAATTATTTTATTTTGTCATCGAGTTAGTAATTTTTAATTGTGGTCTTCCATTATGCTCTTCTGAAAGTTTGGGACTGTCCCAGCCAAAATACTTGAGATAGCCCATTGTTCAACCTACCGTATCTACCACGTGAAAGATCTTGAACAAGAGTGTTATCTTAGTGGTGTTAGTGACTCACCTCAAGTTGTTCATTTAGCTGTCTCTGAACCTCAATTTGCATCTGAAGTGCTTCACCAATTTGAATAGTCCTTGCACCCAGGAAAAGAGACTATTATTTCAATATTCAGATTATATACAATTAGTCAATTACAGTGTGCTAACGGAGTCCTTACTTCTCAGCCTGCGGAATGGCATTTGTACTGCTCATTGTTGCTGCGCTTGTTCCAGGAATCCTATCAGCAACGGATGTACATCCTATGCCTGCAAAGCGGTTACAAGTTGATAACTCTTATGCTGTTCCATTATAATAGTAACTAGTAAATATGGGAGTTACAACTTGTTCTTACCATTCTTTGATGTACTGACATTTGCTTGAGCTTGGAGGTTCTTGCTAAGCCTGTATTTCTGTAATATCCAAGAAATGATGATTACTGCAACAGTTACAAATATCATTTTTAGCAGGCAGATTTCTGATTCTAAAGTACCTGGAGATGGCTTTTCAAATGGTACAAGGTGAGTCCTGGAATACCCATGAGCCTCATGACTGTTTTTGGAGTAGCTTCTGGTTGATGAACAGAAATATAAGAATTTAGCTGGTCTCTGTACTTTGAGAAGATATAAGAATATTATACTTACTTTCTGCTCCACCTAATTGATTGACTGCATCTACAAATCGCTGATGTAACTCAGGTGTCCATTTCAGCCTTGGTTTAGCATCAGTTGAGAGAACCAGCCCAGAATCTCCTTGAGCATTTCCTCCACGCAAAAACAGATGCTGCTCCATTGGAAAGGATGTTCTCGTGGTGAAGAGCTCACTCGTGCCCTGATGTTGGTGATACATCTGCTGTAGAAATGAGATGCAATTTTCAAAGAAGTTAGGCCAATGAGACCGCTGGGGGATGGGGGTGGGGGATCTGAATTTTGCTAACCTTTCTGGCCTGTGTTTTCCAGTGTCCTATTTTCTCTGTTCCCAAAGGCTGAACTTGTGTTGGAGTGTTTCCTGTTGACAAACTCAAACGCCCTCTTGTCTGACCTTAAGCCTTTTGATACCCTTTTTGGCCTTCTCAGGTTGATAAGGAGTGCCTTATGAGGTGCGTTTTATATGGGAAAACATAGAATCTAGCATCTTGGAACAAACACCAAAAGAACAACCTTTAAGCCAACTAAGAGAAGATGCGCTTTAGTAATTTTGGAATCAATAACCAAAATCGAAATTTTCATTTTCAATTTCAACCTGTGACTTCTATGTATGATAACACCTTACTTTTCTAGGTGTATTTTACTGATTTAAAACACTTGAAATGCGTGTGGCATGTGTAGAGATAAACACAAACCCCAATAGATAAAGCAAATTATACTTTTATGTACCTTTCTGGAATATGATTCTGCTATCTGATCTGTTCAGTTTATGAAAGATGCACTTCTGAATTTATGCCTCATGAATGACCAGAGAAAAATATTTGAGTAGCTTCTCTATACTGCCAGCTGGGGGTAGTTTTCCTGGTATTTACGAACAGTTCAGTCTTTCTGCACTTGGGTACGTGATTTAATTATTATTGTTTATAGTGGAATCAGATGCAGTCTGGGTTAACTTTGTTTAAGCTACATGTTGACACTTGTCACTATACTTGTTGGGGACGCTATTCTACTTACAGAAACATAGTTTTTCTATCAATTTTATTCTGTCCTTTGTATTACTTTAAAAGTGCATGGAATATGAACAAGAATAAGTTCCATCAGCGTCCTTTCCTAAGATTGGTACATATTCACATTGCAGTCCAGGAAAGTTTCAGCCATGAGATTTATGCTCTTTATGTGGGATAAGCTCCTTTTGAACAAGACCACTTTGATTGTAATCATCACTAGTCAAAGCATGTGTACTTAGGTACTATGTTTCTGTATATATCACACAACAACACAACCATTACTCTTTTCAGACTTCTGCTACCATAGATAACCAGTTCGTTACAGACATGTTTCTATAGCTTATCAAGCTTTAAGGGACTGACACACTTGTAGCCAATATTGGCCAGTCTAGGCCCTCCCCATTTTTAATTTTAAAAACAGTAACATCAATACAAATTTTATCAATTCATGTTCTGTCGTGGAGAGAACTGTTTATAGACTTAGTCCCATTATCTTCTTGAAACCAAAAGCGAAGCATTTATGAATTTTCCACATGTCAGCAATTTTTGTTGCTATTGATATGAGAGTAAGTCTTTTCCTTATATATCATGAGAACTGAGGACTTTTTGTTTCATGTACTCAATTTAACTGGTGGTTCGCTGTGTTTCTACTCCATCCAATAATATTTGGTTGGTTGAAGTGCCTCATTTTATTTTTTGAGTAAGTTGAATTGCCTCATTAGGACGACACCAATAAGATATGTTGACATTGAAGAACAGTAAAGGATTTTAAACTGACATAATTCAAGTTCTTCACTTAAGAAAAGGAATTCCAGGAACTTATTGCTGTGTCCCTTCCCATTTAGAGCTTCTTCTATAGTCATGGGGATTTTTTTTGATGAAATATAGTCACGGGAATTGTAACCATAACTCCTCATTCTATTAGTTTTTTTTTTTTTTTCAATAGACTAGAAACCTCATGAAGTTTTTGGAAGAATTGGTCAATTTGGAATGTTTGGTAATTTTCTCATGATATTTCTGACACTAAAACCTATTGATTATATGAGACATCATTGTTTTTTACTGAGTTTGTGTTGATGACTTGAGCATGAAACACATATTTTTTCTTGTTGGAGTATACTTTTTTTACTCATCTCATAATTTATTTTATTTTTCCACGTGCTGTACTTCTATTTTTCTAGCAACATGTACTTATCAGATAGCACATGCTGTTTGAAATGGAGGGTGGGCTGTCTAGCTATCAGCATATAAAGAAGTCTTCGATAGAAGAATCTAAAGCATCATCCTGTCCCTTCATCTTTAAGAAAGCAGCATCACTTGTGGGGCATATTCAGTTGTAAAGATTGGTCCTGGTAGCAGTTCTAGAATTTTAAATTACATATAAGTATATATAACATGAAGCTTTCTGCTCTAGTTTCTACGAACTTCTTTTACATGAGTTGCCTCTACAAATCTCTGTAAGCCTCTGCCTTACCGGTTCAGTAGCAGGCACAAGCCTTTGTGCCGGAGTTGCTTGAACTAAGGAGTCATGGCCAGCATAGTGTACATGCTAACTTTTATTCAAAAACTGTTTTCTTAGAAAAAAAATAATAATTATGCGTCATTTTTGTTTTTGTAAACAAGAAAGTTAAGCATGTTAGGTTATAGGAAATATTATCAATGAACAAGCATACTGTACCTATCAATTCTTATTCAATGGCTATTTTCTTAAACCACAAGATGTCTCATGTAGATGGTCAGAAGAAAGGAGGGGGTATTAGAGTGTTAATTGGTCCCTGGAAATTCGGTGTTTTCCTATTAAAAAAATAAAAAGAAAGCTAAACCTGATAGATTATAGGAAATACTAGTCTATCTTGCGTGTATTATGCATTTGAATTGTCTGATAATGGCTTGTGACAGGAATATATGATTGTTATTCCTGGCTGTAGGAGCCATGTAGCACAATCAGTGAAGACTAAACAGAATGCAAACAGTTATATGACCTTAATCTTATAAACTTTAGCATCCTTTCATTAGGTTAAGTTATTATTTCCTATGTGAAAGATCTGTACTTGTAGATAACTTGACACTCATCTACATGCATGGCTAAGTTGCTCCTTAATTGAAAGAGAGAGCTCCTGCCATTGCGTTTCAAAAAATAATTGACCTGCCAAGCAGCGTTTGGGGACCAAACCCAGAATGCTTGATTTCTGATGAGCTAAGTTCATTCTGTAGTTTAGTAGCTTTGTCATATGACTGCACAATTTTAAAAAGTGTTTACTAGGAGTTAGTATGACATTGGCTGCTCAAAATGGTCCGACACAACCGTAACAGGATCATACAGTTTGGGTCTAGAAACCTTGTCTATTGTCATGGGTCCACCAGTACTCAATTAGTTTCTTGTCCAATCTTGGTCATTGGAGCGATAAAAAGCAGAGTAGCAACCAGTTAAAATCAGTCATGAATAGGGAAACCCAATTGCACAAGCTACTCATTTGTTGAATGGAGTCTTTGTCCAGACACCATGAGCTCCATGAACACATAAGATTCTCAATCTCAAACTATCTCCTCGGTATTGATTCTTTTCTCGTGTCCTTCGCATGTATTCATCCTCAAGTTGCCTGCATATTTCCGGTGAGCTATGCTTTTCATCAATATGCATTTCTCATCAATCCACCTAAATCTTTTTTTTTTTCTTATTCGCATTGGCAGCATCCGAATCTTGATGTTCCTTGTGCAGCAAAGAAGCTTTCTGTGGCTTTCACAGAACATATGCTGCCTGAGTATGAAAATAAACTATCGCGGCGGCGACTATCTTACGCTTAGTGATGGTTACTGTTCAGGGATGCTCTTTGAGCAACTAGTCTACTCTAGTGGTTATGTGATGCTCTTTGCAGTTCACAGGCAGCGAGGAGGCACCTGAAGGATTCATTCTTGATATGGTATCTAATGCAAATTTGCACTATGTTTAGAGCTGTACATGTATTATGTGCGCTGATGCTTTATGCTAATGGTTGGATTTGTTTGAAGGAAATCTGTGGTTAAAGTAAATCAAATTGAGGCGATGAGGCGAACATCTTTGATATTCTTTCCTTGGGGGCATCGCTGGAGCATATGGCATTTCTAGTCCTGGTCAGTGCTTTTGGTTTGCCCCTCTTTTTCGATATTCCAATGATCATATTGACATCAGTCGATGTCACGAGCAATATTCCTCTAAGAATGTGGGTAGTTCTGCCACATTTCGCTTCCTGGTTTATTGCAGGTGCTTTCTCGTTGTTTGCCTGCTTGACACATGCTGTGCTGTAAATGTATTTGGCTCTATTTTTTTTTTTTCAAATATGCCTATTAATCATACTTCCTATCGTTTTCTGTACTTGTATTATCCGTTACATAACAGTTTTTGTTAACACTGAGCTTGGCTAGATAATTTTTTTGGACCATGTTCCTCTATTTGGCTCCACAGGTTCTTGGTTTGGAAGGCTTTTTGCTTCGGCTTGGGAATAGAGAGGGGTGGCCATGTAGCACTGCCAATACATATAACTATACTAGAGGTGCTATCTCTATTCCACCTTGCTATTAGTTGTGTTATACTCCTTCCGTTCCAGAATAAAAAGCATTTCTGGTTTCATTCGAGAAGTCAGAATATCTTAATATTTATCACACCAAGGAACTATGTAAATGTTTTTTTAATGATGGATCTATTGATGCTTATTTGATATTATAAATGTTATCGTTCTTTTCTACAAACACGATCAAACTAATGATAGTTGATGAAACAAGAAATGCTCGTACAGTGGGACGGAGGAAGGGCAGTACCATACCACGTGCTGTTTGCTGGGTGATGAAGAATCCCCACTAAGATGACAAGTTCTGTCCTGTAAACACCCGGGAGTAGAAAATAAGCTAATATGTCCAGAGTCTACACATGTATATCTAGTTTGATGTGTGTATTAGCAGTGCACACAGATACTTTATTCTCCTTTTGGAATCATACTGTTTTCAATACATGTAAGAGTTTCATATATGTTGGCCTCTGAATTTTACAAGGGCTTATGTTCCAGGATGAATGGATTACATATATTATGTACCTATTTAAAGATGGGGCGAGGACCATGCATCTCATCTATGGGGGCTTTGTGCATGGAACAGGTTCTGTATTGTACACCAATGCTAGGAACTGAGGAACATCACGAGAACTGTTCCCGATGCCAACCGATTTGGTTAACTGAACCGAACTCGTGGAGAGAAAGAAAATGCTGCGCTTTTGCAGCGAAAAAGCTAGAAAATTTAAAACCCAACTCCTCCAGAAGCGTTTATCCAGAGCGCACGGCGTCGGGAGTGGCCGTCGCGGTCGGCGGCGGCGGGCGCATCTTTGATCTTTCTCGCTCGCTTTGACAAGCAGATGAAAAGTCCAAAGCTCGCGCGCACGCACGGGGTCCTGTACCGCGCGACCTCGCGTGCCGTGTCGCGCTCCGTCGATTGGGCAAAGCGCCGCGCCCGGCGGGAAGAAGTCAGCTGCTTCCGGCCCGTCCGCGGCCGCCGAATCTCCCGTGCCGATAGGGATCTCATCTCGGCACGGTTTCTGGGGCGGTGGTGCCGCGGCGGCCAGGCGCCATCTGCGCCGCAGCTCGGCGTCCAAAGTGAATGAAGTTGCCGAAAGATTGTCAAGATAGCATCACGATTTTACGTTCTGCCTTGCTTGAATTTGGAACGGCAAATTTCTGGCTTTGTACCGTGCTGAAAGGACAGCGGGTGAAATGGATCGATCATTGTTTCATACCATCTATCCCATTCCCATACATCAAACATTATTTACTACATGGTTAATTCCATGGTCTCCGACGACATTATTCTATTCCTTCGGTGATATCTCAAGATTAATCTCATAGTTGTCATAAAAAAAAGTAAGTTAAGTTTAGAATTATGGGACAGCATCTACCAGACTGCTGAGTGCTGATGGAATCACAGTCATGTACATAATCAGGGAGCTACAGCTTACAATCAAAAAAAAAAAAAAAACTCTACGAACCAGACCCTTGTACTATCGTACCCATTTTCTTGTGCTATACCAATAACATAATTCTTTTTGTATGAATAAATTAAGAGAACTTGTATGTTAAATCGCCTTACCAAGAAAATTCGCTCTTTTTCTTGGATTCGGCAACAGGTCTTGGGACCCTGATACAGTTGAGAATCTGAGATGGGTTCACTGATTTCAGATATTGCGTCTATGCACAGGCACCTCGTACATTCCTGACGAATAATAACAAGATGAGTGATGCAAAGGTCCAAGCATAGATCCTATCCTACAGCCACTAAACATGCTTTTAATCACATCCACGGGCTGTCCACGGCACCTTAATCAACCAAAGATTGCTGCCTAGTAGTTAAAAAAACGTGCCCATGTGGATGCATATAGCTTTAGTCTGGAAACTGAACCATTTCCTTTCTGGAAAAAAGGAGAGGCTAGCAATCATCTGAAGCCATGGCTACAAGTGAGGAGACAGATGGAAGAAGTACTCATGGCCACTCAAGGATACTCAAACCTGCACCAAGAGAAGGGCATGTGATATAGCACATATGGAAACATCTTCAGAAACATACAGAGCAGGAAGGTCACTGTTTTTCCCTGAAGAACCAAAGCAGGAAGTTCCTTTGCAAGCCCAAAGTACTGTTTGTCAACCTAAGGCTTTGTTTGGCTACACCTCTCTACCCTAATTCATATGAGCAGGAAGTTCCTTTGCAATCCAAAAGCACCGTTTGTGCACAATCTCAGGAGTTCCTTTGCAATTCCAAAGCACCGTTTGTCAATAGAATGGATTTCAATAGGGGTAAATTTACTTAATGTTCAGCCAGCAGATAAGTATGACAATATATATTAGCTGGTAAGCACGGGTCAACTATAAATCCCAAGCATGATAGTTTATAAGACCAACATATTATTTCAGAAATAGCTCAAAGACATCCCATCAGAGCAACAAACACAGCCAGAAAATCTTAATACTTTTAACGAGATGTGTAAGTATGGTCACAATATTTGAACAGGTTGCCTTGCGTGATATTGATATCTGTACTTCCTGGCCAACATATTCTCCCCTATAATGTTTAGTGTCATCTCTGAACATGATGAGGTTTAGCTCTATTGCTGTTCACGAATCACAAGCGTTTTACGACTAGCACTAGTTCAAGACAATAAACATGAATGGATTCTTAGAGCCAAGAGAAAAGAAAGCAAATGATGGCATGCATAGGATGCAGACAGGCTCAGTAGCTATGAAATTAGTTAACGATGAAATGATCGCTAAAATCCTGGCAAAACAGAGCAGCCACAAATTTTGTACCTTGTGATTGAACCAATAAGGATTGTCAGTACAGAAAATAAGTCATCTACTGACAAGGTTCATTGCTATTCTCAGATTTATGAGCGTTATTCACAAAGGAGGAAGAAATCAACTTTCCCCAGCATTCGGGTTGGTTCCAGAAGCGGAGGGAGTCTGCTGATCGGTGAGAGCGCCTCCGGAAGTTTGCGGTTCAGGTGTTGAGAATAGCCCACTGAACCAAGGAACAAGGGCCCACGCTCTGTTACTGCTCTCACTGTCATTTCCAGGGCCATCGGCCCTGACTTCCTCTTGGGTGCTCTCTGTTCTGTCCACATTGCTAGGTTCATTCAAATCTTTCGTCTCTTCAGATGGCAGCTCAAACCGGCACACAGGGCAGGAGCTATGGAGTTCAAGCCATGGGAGGATGCAAGGAGAGTGGAACTTATGCTCACAAGGCATCTGCTTTGCATGGGACCCCGGCTCAAGATCATCAAGGCAGACTGAACAGCTCACAGCCTCTGCTATTTGGACAGTGGGCAGAGCTTCAACCACCTCTTTCTTTGCAGGAGGGGTGCCATAGCGGTTTGGATCATTCTCAGCCAAATGTTGAAGCAGCAGGCTCAGTCCAGCCCCCAGGACATATTCTTCCAGCAAGCCATCATCATTGCTAGATCCACCTTGGTCATCTCGGGCCTCATCTGCGTCAAGTACTGAGCCTTGCAGAGCGAGGGCTTGGTTGAAGGCATTGATTAGAATGGAGTTGTCCCTTTCCCTGTCAGCTCTAAGGTCGTCCTGGATGCTGTCAAGCACCCGACGCAGAGCTGATGCCCGTCCATGCCTCCTGATGAAACCCTCAAACTCACGGCCTATATCCTCATCGTCATCATCTTCATCCTCACTGTCTGCCACTGCTTCTGGCTGCTCAAAAGGGTTGTTCGATGTTCCCCATTGTGATAAATCCCGCTCTGACTGCTGACTGGCCAACCCCTCAAATTCCACCCCGATCATCTCTTCGATGAATCCACCACCACAGAATGGGCACTTGATCTCCTCCCCCATGGCCTCCTCAATGGTCTTCTCACATCCATGGCACCAGTACCTTGTAACTGCAGCTTCTGTCATCCTCCAAATCCTTCCTGCTGATCAAGTTTTGCACAGAGAACAAAAGGTGTCAACAGGGCATTATGATTAGAAAGGGAAATATGCATTGATTCCCAAGTGAATGACCATAGGATACAACTCATCATTGACGAGAGTAAGTGCAGCATCTACAACAACTTTACCAAGAAGAGATGAAACAAGATGAATAATTGAATACTACAGTGGTCATCTATGACTGAACCTCACTCGGTAATGGCAGGCATGGAGATCTTATAATAAATCGGTATCAAGAATAAGAAAAAGCTAAGTTTTGCATCTAATACAGATATTAAAATTCCCTTCACTTCAACTCTATAGGAACAGGAGCAGCAAGCTGTCCTAAAGAGACGACCCACTTGGAAATAAGGCAGCACCGGCAGATCTTCTAGACGAGTAAGGCAGAGATTAGGAGTCGAGATTCTTAGTTGAAGAATACGGTCCCAATTCCATACTTTCTATTTGAAGAACAAGATTCTATTCCTTAAGAAGGTATTGAAGAGCCCCCATCAGAAGTCATTGTGGTTCGCGCAAACCACAGCACAAAACTAATTCCCCGTCCTGTCCTCTCAGGATTCACTCACATTGCACTATTCACAAACTCATCTTCCCCACGAACAATTCCCTCAAGAAATCCCCAATCTCCCAAGCACTAAAGGCGATCCCTTTTATCAGACAACACAGGATATTATTATCCAAAGGGGACCAAAACAACTGGCTCCCGGTTCTTGATTTCGGGCACCGGAACCAATCGCCCCCACAGAACAGAAACCACCTTCCTTTCCAGTAGTAGTAGTACATATGAGGAAAAAAAAAGGGAGGACGGAGAGCTCGCCCGAAGAGACGAGACGACTGACCTTGGCGCCGCCGGCTATGTCCCCTACTAGCGGATTGGACGACGGCGCTGGTCCTCCGCCTGCGCTGGTCCTCGGTAGCTTCGGATGAATGATGAAGGGGAACAAGAAGAAGTTAAGGGGGCAGGTGGCTATGGCATGCTCTGCTGGATTTCTTTACTCCCTCGCCGTCATCGTCGCCCGTTACCAAATGGAGATATTTTATTTGATCCCGGCAAACAAATTTTCTCCCTACTTTTTCTTCGCTTTTCTCGGGGAGGTTTTTTTGTTCAGTTCCTGTAATCTGCAGTTTGGCTGGCTGGATGGCTGATAAAACCTCACTTTCAGGCAAAGGTGCCTACCAGCTAATCCTCCTGCCCCAACAGTTGTTGGCTTCTTATTTTCTTCATACATATTAAAAAATAGTAACATACCACTATTATTCTATTATCATATTCAAGTAAACCTATCATACTCGTCTCTCTCTTTAACTATAAAAAAATCGTGGAGGAAAACCAAAGTAGCAGGATACCGGATTGAGCCGATTCTTGCAGGGCCCGATGTTCAAAGAAATTTCCGGTACAGCTCAACACGATTTGTACTGGTATAAGGTGGCACACACAGCGTGGCATTGACCGCGCACGGGGCCGTCCGTCCAATTCCAACGGAGGCTGTGCAGGTTGCGTCTGCCGCCGGTCGCTTGTCGTCGACCGACCAACCTTCATCTTCGCTTTGATGAACCCTGTTCCCTGTTGTGTGAACTGGAATACGGCGAAAAGGGATTCCATTTCCATTCCATTCCATTCCACCTCGGTTTTTGCCTGCGGACGGAGAGGGTCGGCGGGTCGGTCAAGATCGGTGGCCATGGCGTGCGTGGGCTCTGTGCTCAATGGAGATGATGACCAGATAGCGCGACCGGCGAGGCGGCGACGTCCTCGCCGACGTCAACATTTCAGCGGCAGCAGCGTGGGCTCGGTCGAGACAGAGAAGAAAAAGGCCCACGGTGGCCGCGTCCAACGCCAGCCCAGTGGGACAGGCCTCATTTGCAGCCGGGCCGTGGGTAGTGTTGGCGGCGGGCCGGCTGACGAGACCGGAATGGCCGGACGCAGCCCACGAGCCATACTTTCGGCCCATCACCGTCTGACAGCAAGAGAACCTGTCGTCCCGTTCGTTCCAACCAAACCACCTCCGCCGCGCACCTACCACCGTCTCCGGTCAGTCACGGCGGCTCTAAATTCTCAGGCATCACCGGACCAGACCGACCGCCCCGCCCGCGAATCTAAAGCTAAACCAGCAGCGAATCAACGGGGAGTGGAGGGGAGGGAAAGGGAAGGTGTGAGGGCATGGAGTTCCTGCAGGGGCAGAGGCTTGAGACCACGGTGGCCGTCGCGGTCGCGGTCGCCGCCGTCGCCGCCGGCGCTGCCTACCTCTACATCCGCAGTAGGAAGCCCAGGGTGAGCCCTTTGCCCTTTCTGTTACGAATAACCCGGGCGTGTCCGGAACCCTCGTTATGGCTAGTCGATCACTCGTCTCTCTCGTGTGGTCAGTCACTACTCGTTAGTATGTGATGTGATCTCTGGTTCTGAATCCTTCCGCGCTGGTGGTGTCCTTCTTACTCAGCTCAAAGAGTTTGCGATTGTGCTCTGTCTGGTCCATTGATTCATTTTTCTGTAATGCTAATAATTGGGTTTAGGTTGTATTGATTGATGCCTCTGAACACTAGTGTCAGTAAAATTACTTGATTAGACAAAGCTCAACAAATTCAGAGATAAGTAACTTGCTAGGACAGGACAAGGCCATCTAGTTTACATGCTTCTTTGGGTTCTGAAACATTTGAAAATTGATCCCAGTTATCCTAACAACCGTGATTATCTTCTTGCTACTTGGTACTTTGTGTTTGCATGTACCGTTCTACTTATTTTAAGTGAGCTACTTAGTGCTTTTGAAGCTACGAGCTCATTCTTTTTAGGGACATGGAGCTCGCAGCCTAGTTCCATTTTTTTTTTTATAGCTCATCTGTATTGGCTGTGCTGTGATATGTTCTATAGGCTGCCTGGACCCAGAGAACTTCAAGGAGTTTAAACTTGTTGAGAAGAGGCAGCTGAGTCATAATGTTGCCAAGTTCAAGTTTGCGCTCCCAACACCTACTTCTGCATTGGGTCTTCCAATCGGACAGCATATAAGCTGCAGGTTTGGGCTCTTTGTTACCACTTTTGAAAGTGGGTTTGCAAGAGTGCAGCCGCTAGTTTTGAATTTCCTTTAATCTTACTGTGTTTATCCCCAATTGTTCCAGAGGACAGGATGCTGCTGGCGAGGAAGTGATCAAGCCTTATACTCCAACTACTCTGGACTCTGATCTTGGATCCTTTGAGCTTGTTATAAAGGTGGGGTTTCAATAAGATGATCCTTTTTTTTTTCCATTTCGAATCATTCCATCTTTTCTTCAATTGTGTGGTTGTGCATCTTTGGTCATCGATGGAAACATTTGTGCACTGTTGTGATTGATTGCTTGTTTTTCTTCCTTTCTCATCATGAAGATGTATCCCCAAGGAAGAATGTCTCATCATTTCCGTGAGATGAAAGTTGGTGATTATATGTCTGTGAAGGGACCTAAGGTATACCTGTATACATTGCATTTTGTACATAGATTTTGCCTGTTCCATGTCAGGAACTCACACACTAGACATGCTCAATTTGGTCCTTTCTCATGATACATATTTCTGTATTTGATTTTTTGTTTTGTCACACAATAGGTCCTGGTACATGTTTTTGTATTAGGCTCCCAACTCTATTGTGTATAGACAAAGTAGATATGCTCCTGGTATGCATTTTGGCCTTTTGATATTGAAGTTAAATAAATGCTTCTCTATCCTAGGGCCGTTTCAGGTACCTTCCTGGACAAGTGAGAGCATTTGGAATGATAGCTGGAGGATCAGGCATTACTCCAATGTTCCAAGTAATAACACGTCATCTGAAGTTCATTATTATGGTGTAAAAGCTGAGATATTTTTTTAGTACTCAGCAGTGCATTTTTTCTGTTTTGTTATAGGTTGCAAGGGCAATTCTTGAGAACCCCAAAGACAATACGAAAGTACACTTAATCTATGCAAATGTCACATATGAGGATATTCTTCTGAAGGTATGCCTTTTATGCTGACAGACTTCATTGACTCTTAACCTGATAGCAGTTATACCTGTAAACGGGCCTGTTTCAATTGATGATGCCTATTTGGTGAGACACTGATATGCGTACTCTCCATCTGTCCAGCTTACATTATGAATAGGAAACTCGTAGGCTGGTTTCAAAGATATGGAAATAATCTGTTCTTGCACAGAAAATACAAAATCATGTCATGAAGAGCATAAACATGTCACAGAATACCAGCCAAATTGTATTTTGCTACTAGAATTCTAAAAATGCGCTCTTTCAAGATTTCTTCTATAAATTATGTGTAAGCAGCACTCTTTTTATCGAAAAATAATTATGGATTGAGTTAAATGCCTTTGTAGCACCTTAAACTTGTCATGGTGTGCCATTGGGTCCATCATCTTACAAAAACGCACATCGGCACCTTAAACTTGTCATGGTGTGCCATCTGGGTCCATCATTTTGCAAAACGCACATCTGGCACCTTAAACTTGTCATGGTGTGCCATCGGGTCCATCATCTTGCAAAACGCACATCTGTCTACCTTAAACAACTAAGCCGATTACTCGTGAAATAAACAACTAAGGCCGTGCACTCGGATGAAATACGCCGCGTAGTCATGGCGATCCTCTGCTGCGGCGCTTCAGGGGCGCGGAGGCGGCCGCTCGACGTCCGGGGAACGACCATCTCTACGCGCCTCTCTTTGTGCGAAGGTTGTCGCCCGAACAAATTCTCGTATGCTTGTTTGCCCTCTTCGGTCGGCGTGCCTTTGATGAACCCCATGTGTTGCATTACAAGGATCTCTCCGCCTTTGGCGACCCGGTACCTTGGTGAGTGGGCTGGCAGCGGTGATCCGCTGCTCCGCGGCGGCGACTTGGCGATGAGGAGTCTTGTGCCTTGTAATATAGCGTGGAGATGCGCTTTCTTGAGGACCCATCCAGCGAAGAGGCACACCATGACAAGTTTAAAGGTGTCGGATGTGCGTTTTTGCAGATGATGGGCCGGATGGCACACCATGACAAGTTTAAGGTGTCGGATGTGCGTTTTTACGAAGATGATGGGCCCAGATGGCACACCATGACAAGTTTAAGGTGCTCTGAGTGCATTTAACTCTTATGGATTTGTTCCTCCATACAATTGTGGTGTCCCTTAAAGACACCTGTTTGTTTGCTAAACTAAACTAAACTAAACCATCACAGTAGAAGAAAATTCTGTTTGACATGCATTTGTGCCGCTGATTGGGCTTATGACATTACATTCGTGATGAAATTGCAACACTCTATTATCATACAGTGTGTTATCGTTTATGTGCGCTTTACATTTTGCTTGATGCAGGAAGAACTTGACAGTATGGCCAAAAACTATCCCGATCGTTTCAAGATCTACTATGTCTTGAATCAGGTTTATTTCTGTTCTAAGAAGAATTAGTAGTTTGGCCAGTCACCTGTCATTAGTGGACACCCTATGTTTCTCTCATCTGTGTCTTACTAAATAGCCACTGTTTCCATGCAGCCTCCTGAAGTATGGGAGGGTGGTGTCGGATTCGTCTCAAAGGAAATGATCCAAACTCATTGCCCAGCGCCTGCTGCCGACATTCAGGTAAACTTTCCAGTTACCGAAAGCACTCGCAGGAAACCTGGAAGCCATCATCAGTTTTGCTCGGTGAAGTCAGACACTAGTGAGGTTTCTGTTTTCAGGTATTGCGATGTGGCCCTCCTCCCATGAACAAAGCCATGGCTGCGCACCTGGACGGTCTCGGCTACACCAAGGAGATGCAGTTCCAGTTCTAAGCATTCATTCGCTCTACCAACACCGAAATAAACGGCCATGGAACAAGCTAGCTTCGTTTCCTCTTTGAACAGACGAAGCCTGATCCTGTCGTCATATAGCTCCAAACAGACGTAGTTCGCCGTTCAGAGCATCGTACCTGGATGAAAGCAGGAGTACCTACCTACCTAATTTGTGTTGGCGTCGGGACATTGTACCATGCCACATTTTTTTTGTGTCGTCGTAATCGCTGTTCCAATCAAGACATGTTTTGTTGCATCGCCACATTTTATGCAATGTTATCAATGGTTACAGTGGTCTGACGCGTCATACGAACAAAAAGCTGTGCATGTGCAGATGTGTTATCTCTGTTCTTCCAGTGCGCATACGAAACAACAGACAGGCGAGCAGGCGGGCCGTGTGTTGGTCGCAGTTCCTGCCCCTATGAGGCCGAAACACAAACAGCGGCACAGCGAGGCCAGTGACACCAAGGCGTTCGTCGTCGTCTTCTAAAAGCTCCTGCTCCATGGTGTCATGGCTTGAGTTGTCCGTACGTGTACGTGCGATTGCTTGGTGCTCAGGGGACAGCGGACAGGAGACCAAGTGTCAGCGCGTGCGTGCGTTCTCAGGCTGCCTGCAAGGATGTGATGAAGACAGCAGGGTGACGAAGACACTTGAAAAGTTGTCTTGAATAATGAAAAATCTCTGTGTTTTGCTTTTGTCGCAAGAGGGGCCATGGCAAATTCCGGTGGCCGTGTGTTTTCGTTGGGAGGGTACTGATGATTACTGAGCCTGCCTGGGCCACAACATATAATAGTAGCTTAGCGGTTAAGCTTTCACTGATGTACTAGACCCATAATATTACCACCAAACGCACTCAAGTGTGAGTGGGCAAATTGTAGGGACCAGAATTTTAAGTATGTAAGCTGAAAATGACGCATTGGTATGTTTTACTGTATTATATATTTTTTTTTACTTAGCCTACAATTTGCATCTAATAAAAAGGTAAAAGAAATATATAATACAACAAGTAATAAGCTTCAAAAGGTCATGCATTCTCTAGAATAATTTTGGAAGACGCATGCCAACTGTAAAATTAAATTGACATCAACCATGTACTAGTAAGCTTCCAAATGTCCACTCTCCTACAAAGTTGCAATAAGCTTCCAAAAGATTAAAACAAAATCTACTAGAATTTTAAAAAGTGATATAAGGTGAGAAAGACGACGCATCGGTTGATGTAATGGGCTACAACTTTGACGTCAGCCATGCATGTAATAAGCTTAATTCCAAAAAGGTCATTTTCAATACAACCTTGTAATAAGCTTTGAAAAGGTTTAAAAATTCTACCAGGATTTTTAAAGTTATATAAAGATGAGAAAGACGCATTGGTTTATGCAAAAAAGGTAGAGCTGCAACTTTGACATATTAACCATGCAATAATAAGCTTCCAAAAGGTCATCATGCATATTCTCCCTACCTCTCGATCTGGTACTAAAAATCACTAAAAATATACGAGCTTCCAAAATGGCTTTTCCATGAATGAAACAACAAGGAGTTTTTGTTTGCTTGTAATTTTGTGAAGCCATATGGTGGACGATCACGCCTCCTCCCGTGGAAAATCGATCGGACTCACTGTCACCACCGTTTAAAATGGGCGTCATGGCCCCCACTAATCGGCTGAGAGTGGTGGTGGTCTCGCCGCCAATGATGGCAACGACGATGGCATCCTTTTTAGCTAGCTCCGACCCATGTTTACCAATCGATCGTATCTTTCGTAGCTACCTTGCGTTTGGACGATTGCGCTTCACACACAGATCTGCACTACGACCTAAATGCGCTACAACACCATACCATGCGCGTTTTTTTGTCAGTTTAATCATCATCGAGTATAGAGGGGCGTTGTCTTTTATTTTCTTCAGTCTCTGCTTTTTGTTTCCTCTTAAAAAGAACTTGGTATTCTCCAAAAAAAAAAAAAAAGAACTTGAGTAACCATTCTAGTAACTTTTTAGTGGGTGGCTATGTGGAGAGACATGCACACATGTTGTTGAAAATCTGTATTTTAAGAGCATCTCCAACAATTTGATATTTTTTGTTGTTTTTCCAAATTACGTTGTTTGCCAACTCCCAAAATAATATGGGGGTGGGGGAGGGGGTGGGGGCGGGGAATAACTCGTCTCCAAGAATTGTCTAATCCACTCCTCGAAATCAAAGTTTCGTCTCCAAGAATTGTCTAATCCACTCCTCGAAATCAAAGTTCCATCTATTTGTCAAGGGGCTCACGGTGCAATGGCAAATGCCTTTGGTTGGGGGCTCCACCCGGGGTTCAAAATGGGTGCGACACTATCTCCACGGATTTATTTGAATTTTCCGGCCCGTGCGTTAAGTGGTAGGCGGCGTCCGTCGATAGTGAGGGCGCCCGGTGGTGACTTGAATTTCAAAGATTTCTTGAAACTCGTCCTTGAAGGTGCTCATATAGGGGTAGGGTTCTTGTCACGTGTGTTTATAGGGGTGAGTGTGCGTGCGTGTTGGCGTCTGCGTTATCTTGTGTAATCTCAAAAAAAAAAGTTTCATCTATTTAAATGCAATAAAGGAAATGCCCTCATATACATCACGGTTGTATTACACACTGATGTATGTGTTTAAGTCAATCACAATGAAAAATAATCATTTTTATTAAATGAAATGGGGAGTTATATAAGTAAGTTTGATGATATGGCACTGAAGTTATGATCGATGAGTGAGGGGAAAGTTTCATTTAGACAAAACTAGCTAGGCGTGTATACCCTTTCCACTTAGATGATGTGGCACTCTTCAAAGCTCCCTCCATCCCAAACTATAAGACATTTCAAAAATCTTGGAGAGTCAAAAGTATCTCAAGTTTGACCAAAAGTATAGAGAAAATATGAAGATTTGTGACATCAAATAGGTATATTATTATGAAAATATATTAAATGAAAAAAATCGCTGATACTTAACATTCTAAATGTTACTATATCGTGTAAATTTGGTCAAACTTGAGATTCTTTCACGCGGCAAAATTTTGGAATGCCTTATAATTTGGAATGGAGGGGGGGTAACTACACTCCCAAAATACTGGTCTTATAGCATTCAAATTTGTCCTAACTATGTCTTTCTCACTTTCCCGATACTCCCTCCTAGATCCCACTTTTGTGTGTGTCGTCAGGGAGCGTGTGCGTGAGGGGAAAGCCTTGCGGTTTTAGAATGACATTTGAGGGACGGAGAGTTACGTTCCCTTCTCCCATACATCATTTTTGTGATGTTGAGCGTAAACGAGCTGTCCTAAAAGATTTTGAGGAGCATTACGTATTGATTTTGAACTATTATGAGATCATATTGGAGGGGAATGCGATTAAGATTGTACTCTCTCCGTCCGCATTGAAGTGTTGCTTTCGGGAGAGTGTTTGTGAGAGGGTACGGTTTTTTAACGACATAACTTTTAAAGGAAGGGGGTAGTAAAAAAGGCAAAGTCAACGTTCACCCTGCTTGTTCAAATAAGGTAAAACATGCAGTGCGCGTTCAAATAACCGTACTACTAATATATTCTTCAGAACGTGCTCTCTCGATGTTTTAGATCTCACTAGTAGTAACAACATAGAACAAGATGCTGGTACGAACTACTACTAATAAATAACTAATCACACATAACATCCTTCTAATCAAATTTTCTGAACAATTACCGGATCTTCCCGGACTGGATTTGGTAAACGAAGATTACTATACCCAAACTGTTTTGGATAAGGGTGGAGATTATTCTAACTACCGGAGATCGTCTGGACTGGATGCATGCAGCAGAGCCTGGTACTACAAAGCACGCAAGGACAGGGTTGACCATGGCGCCTGCTGTCCTGTGTGTGTCGCTTGGGCTTGGGGGGCGACCTCACCTCCACCTCCACCTCCGCAGAACGACCCAACCAGCCAACCAAATCCGCTTCGCTCGCGCCAGAACCCAATCCGGCGGAAGCCGCACGTTATAGTCGCTCAAGCTCTCCCACTCTCTCTCTCTTCTCCCCACGGTCGGGTCAACCACCCCCCACCCGCTGGAAACCGTGCTCGTGCCGGTAAACAATTGCCTGCGGGCGGATCCCCCACCAAGAAATGCCGTGGAACCGCAACGCCGGCCCACGCCGCTGCTGTACAGTTGTCGCGCTTGGGCGCGGCAGTGGTTTAATCCTCGACGGGGAGGGGAGGGGAAGGACATGAAAAACCGCCCCGGATGGCCGTGTCCTCGTCGCCTTCCTGCAGACCCACTCCCGGGTTTGAGGCGTCCATCCTCCGCCGCCGCCGCTCTTTCCGGTTGCGTTTGCGAGGAATGGTTGCGGAGTTGGTGGTGGCGGCTTCTCATTCTCCGCTGCTGGGGTTTTGGGAGGATTAATTCCGGGGCTCTCGACTCGGCTCGACTCGAGTCTCGGCAGGGAAGAAGCGAGCGGAGGTTCTGCCGCCGGCCGGGCACACAGATTGGGCGCTCCAGCTCCTGGTTCAGTCGTGGTGGGTTTTTCTCGCTTTCTCTGCTGCTGGGAAATCCTGTAGTCTCGCCATCTTCTTCTCTTGCGTTTCTCGGTGTTTCTGAGCGCCTTATGTGTGTGGTGTGTTCGGAGTTCTTCACGAATCCCTGGGTGGTTGGATTTTGAAGGGCCATTCTTCGTTATTAAGGAATAATGCTTTGATTTTTCATGTCAAAAATTGAATTTTTTTGGGGGTTATGTTTTTGGTGCGTTTTCGCCCCTTTTTTTGTGATTTGTAATCGAACAGTAGTAGAGCTTGGTTCCAAATAACGATGTGGATCCGGCGAACAGTGGTTTCCGTACTTCATTGAATTTTTTCGAGATTTCGTACAACTGTTCATTTTATATATTTCCTGACAGAATTCTAATTCTATTATGATCTATTAACATGTTCTCATTCCATTAAATTATGTGTTCAGAGTTGAACCTTTGGGGGGAAAGCCTTCTGTCGTTTTCTGTCTTCAAAAGGGGATGGCTTTTTCAGACGACAGAAAGATGAAGGTACAGGTGGTCTGCCTATTGTTTCTTTTGTTCATATCATGATCATATTGTTTCTGAACTTTCTATCCTTGTTCTTCTTCCCTCTGCTTTTTCTAACTAAATCTTGAGTGCATTTGCATAGCTGCAATTAAATGGAGCATTTCACCCTAAAACGGCTAAAAGGTGTTCTGCTTTGTACTATAGGGCTGTCAGCCAAACCTTTTCGGACAAAGGATAAGAAAGTCGCCAGAGGACCCAGACCATTGCTGGCTGCTCCACAAGTTAGTTCATCTTCTTTCTTTCTTTCGGAAAACTTTATCACAGTATCAGCAGGCACTCAATGCTGAGTAGTACGGTAATAAATGGAAAATATGTATCTTAGTACCAAATTGTCAAATTTCATCCATCAATCAAAGGAGTAATGGCTGAAGCTACAGGCAGTTGGCAACACAGATATCGTCAACGATTGAGATCTATGTTGACTTTGCAGGAGCACAATGGATAGTCACAATTCTGTTTGTACAATTGTTGAAATGAAACGAACAGATCAAGCTGAATTCAAATATGTTCTTATGGTACTGCACTTGATATCTTCATTCCAGAAGTTCAACATTTTATACAAACTGGATATGGCCTACAACTTTGCTAGTTTATCCTGATAACATAGTAGTATAATAGCTTGGAAGTGATAGATAGTTGGGGAAGTAATTAGGCCTTATGCTGCCTAGAGCAGGGCCTTAATAAGCACCAGACACAAGAAGTTGAGGGATTAGAAATGATGTTTCTTCATAAGCTGATTTGCTTTCCATTTGTACCCCATGGGGAATTTGGATATAAGTGCACATAGGACTAACACCTCTTACTTAAGCTGGAACAATATGGGTACTATTTCTATAGATAAATAACTAAGAGACACTGAGTAGCACTAATGGGCTTAAAGGCCCCGTAGGACACTTGCGTCCCCTACTGGCCCCTCTTTATGCCCATGACATCTCCCCGCCTCTGAGACCCAAATGCGTCTCGAAATGAGAGTCGACGCCGAACTAGGGTGAAGCCTTTTACATCTCTGGCTTCCCATTTTTTATTGAAGACTAAAAATACAAGTATATCCACCGATCCCATGGGAAGAGCGCCCCTGCCGGCTTCATGTAGGTCGAAGGGTGGAGTGTGAAGCACAGAGAGCTCTTATGTCGAAGTGTCTAAGCACCACGGCGCACAAGGATGAATGAGATAGTCCTTGATGCCCGATGCCGGGATGCCGATGCGAGTCGCCGCAGAGGGAAGCGCCCATACTTGGACCTCCACGCAATTGAAGCCGCAGTCGCGATCGGGCGAGTCCGAGTGGATGAACACGCACGGCAACGACGAGCCGAGGAGCATGCGTGATCCGCCGCACCATGCGACTGACAAGCATCTCCTCGTGATCTGCCGCTCGGAGGCGCACTCGCTGCTTGCTCCTTCGATGCTTTTTGTGGCACGAAGAGCCTGCAGGCTGGGCGACGCAGTTAGAGTCCCCGTGCAAATGCTCGAGGCGCATGACTGCCCTGCGGCGCTCACGGTCCTCCTTCTCGAGACGCACCCGAGGCTTACTGTGTCATCTCCGCAAGGTCAGCAGCAGTGCTTGTCGACGCCAAGGGACGACTCGTGGAGCGGGCCTGGGATGCCAGAAGTTGGTTTGAAGCGCCCGGCTACGAGCTTTCGGGTGAAGCGACGCCATGCCGGGTATTCATCTTGCGCGTGACTTGGCGGAACCACTCGCGGCATCGCCTTTCAAATTGCGAGAAGCTAGCCATACCCGCTCTTTCCACCATGATGCGCCTCGAGCTGAAGTAGAGCTCGCAGACGGTTGATGAAGGCCTCCTGATCGTAGGTGCCATCAAACCGCGGGAACTCCATCATGCACGGGCGCCGACGGGTCGTCAGGTCGCGCTCGCTGGATCGGGCGGCGAGGGGGTGAAGCCGTGGTCGCCTGCGACGAGGCGGCGCCGCTGGAGAACGCTGCGGCGATCGCTAGTGCGCCTGGTGGGCGCGAGGAGGAGACGGGCGGCCTGCGGAGAGGATCCGCTAGCAGAGGGCGCCGCCAGCTGGACGGGCGTAGGTGCCGCGCGGATGGCGCTGGACAATTCCCCCGCTCTTCTTTCCTCCTAATCTTGGCGCCGATTGCTCGTTGCCTTCCTCCGTGTGTGGCTAAGAATAGAAGACATGCGAGAGGTTGAGGGTTCGGAGGTTGTTGCACGGCCCGTGGAGGCCGCGGCTAAGAATAGAACATAGAAGCGAGATGGTGGTGGGGATCGGCCTGCGTGGTGGCTTTTTTGGCGCCAGAGGGGCAGCGGCGCGGCGTATTTAGGGTTGATGGGGTGGCGCTGGTGACGCTGCTGCCGCTGCCGATCGGCTGAATCATAAACGACGGGGATCGACGGCGGCCGTGGGATGGAGGATCGATGGCTAGCCGATACCGTATGTAATAGCCGATAGATAGTTGGGGGTAATTAGGCCTTATGCTTTGCCTAGAGCTTGAGGCCTTATGCTTTGCCCGCAGCTTAAGAGATTGAGGGGATTAGAAATGTTTCTTCATAACTCGATTGCCTGCTTTCCATTGTGCCCCAGGCTGAATATAAAGCGGGTACATAGGACTAACACCTCTTCGTGCCTAGGATCAATATGGTACTATTTCTATAGATAAATAACTAAGAGAGACACTAATTACACTCAATGGGGCTTAAGGGCCCACTAGGACACTTAGATGCCTCACGGCGCTCTCTTTATGCCCATGACAGTAGTAGTAACCAGCGGTCCCATGTTCTCTTTCAATATTGTAGCTAAGTGTGGATCAAGCAACTCAAAGTCACCATCTTCATCCCCCTTCCGGAAACTTTCAGGTTGATTTTTCTATCTGCCTATTTTTGCTCCAGAGCTAACTCTACTGACAGTACAGAACTACAGATTTAATTTTCTTATTTTTTTGTGTGTTTCTTTGGACTAAAATGAAAGCAGAAGTTAGGAGCATACGTCTCAGCCATTTTTCTAAGTCACTCTTCAAATGCTACAAAAATCTGAACATGTTAGGTAAGAGAATTAATGTTGCATGTTCTTGAGTTCAAACCAGAACGCCTCCTTATTCTTGACTTCCTTGTATAGGATATTTGTCTCCACATGGAATGTTGGAGGAAAAGCACCTACCGCTGAGTTGAAACTGGATGAGTTTCTTCCTGCTGATGACCATTCAGATATTTATGTTTTTAGGGTAACCAATCTCGTCATTACTCTGAACCTTATCCATGTCAATGATGTCAATTGTGGTGCTAACATTATCTCAGAAAAAAATGTGTAATACCCCATATGTTCTGTTCCTTATTTCGTACTTATGTTTAGTATTCAGTTTAGTCAGGATTTTCTTGATTTCGCTACCTTGGTCTATTTGACTGTTTGACATTCTGGTAATTATTTGTGCTTTTCTAAATGAGGGCTATACTTCCTTCAATTCACATTTGAAAAATAGCTTCCCTTTAGAGTTGGAATTTTTATCTCTGTTTTTTACTTGAACATGAGGAGAATCAAGTAAATCTTTTTTTACGAACAAGTCACTGTAATGAGAAGGTAAACCAATTTGATTACAAAACCCGTGGATAGCATATAAAAACAAAGGAAACCAACGATTGAATTTATTTGTATTTCATAAGCTACTGAAGATACCATCCTATTACTTATATATAATTTGATCTTTCAACAGTTTTTCCAGGAAATTTGCCCCTCTCAATGCTGGTAATGTCCTTTGTGATAGAAGATACGAACCAGCTGCAAGATGGCTTGCTCTCGTGAAACTGCAAGCACTAAATCAACCAGTTGACACTGATGCTGACATATTTCAGCACAAACTATCTCCCCTCCTGGATCCAACATCGAGTCAGTCAACACCAGGCCTTGATGGCTCAAGTTCTCCAACCGCTCAAGAAACAGCCAGTGGTTCTATAATCTTCCAAAAGTCCTTGAAATCCATCAGGTAATCCTACATGCCATCTCCGAGAAAACAGCTCAAATTTCTGCAATTGCCCAGTGGAAAATGGCAAAATCTTACAAAAAAATGCTTGCTTTAGATGCCCAGAAGCATATGCTAAATGAAAAATGGACTCTTCAGAAGAGGATGAATTGGATGACAAATTGAATGATATTTTGGCCTCACCGAACATGACGCTATTTCAATCTGCTTCTACCTCCAGGGCCAGTTAAAGTATAACCTCATATCTTGCAAACAGATGGTTGGTATTTTTTTGTCATAGTCTGGGCAAAAGAAAGAACTAAAAGTGCATATAGGCATTTGAGAAGGCGTCCCTGTGTTGGTCATGAATAATGGGATATCTTGCAATAAGGTAAGAGGCCAAAAAGAAAATATCTGAAAGCATTTTATACAGTGTAGTAGACCTCTTAAGTGGTACAATTCTTGTTGATGCAGGGATGTATATCAGTAAGCATGACACTGTACCAGACGAGCTTTTGTTTCATCTGCAGCCATTTAGCTTTGTGTGAGAAGGAAAGATTGAATTGAGGCGAATTTAGATGTAAGTAGAGATTCTAAGGCTCACGCACAATTTCAAGGATTTGCAGAAGAGCTGGGCGAATAATCCCTGAGAAAATTTTTGACCATGAGTAAGGGGAAGTTATCCCACAAATGCCTTAAGCTTTTTCACTATGGACAACTGTTTTTATTCGCATGATCTTGTTACACGCGGTGATATGGTTGGAGATCTGAACTACCGAGATCTCCTTGGAGTTAGAAGATACCAAAAACTTGACTGAAAAATAACTTTGGGATGCCCTTTTTTGAAAAGGATCAGGTGAACTCCTAAAATAAAACTTTTTCTTTTTCTAGAAGGAAGACAAGTTATAGAATAAGAAACCAGTTTGCTTTTTTTATTTTATATTATGGTTAAATAATACTAGAAAATCACTGACACTTTACACATTTTTTCTTAGCTTAATATCCAGCGCATGCGTCTGGAAGAGTGTTCAAGGGATGGAGTGAGGAGAAGATATATTTTGCTCCCACATACAAGTACTCTTGCAACTCAGATTCTTATGCTGGAGAGACCGCCACATCAAAGAAAAAGAGGAGAACCCCAGCCTGGTATGTAGCACAATGTTTGTGATAGTTTGAGAGAGTTCAGATCTCATATTTTAACACTTGTTAGTGGCTATGAAGTATCCTAGAGTCCACAAACCTCTTTGCAACCCAAAACCTTGCATTTCCCCTTTCTGTACCACAAGAACCATCTTTTTGAGATTACACAAGACAACGCAGACGCTCAACACGCACGCACACTCGGCCCTATGAACACACGTACACAAACCCTACCCCTATGAGCACCTCTCGCAGACTGATCCGTAATGAGTTAAATCAGATTTGGATAGCAAGCGTTGTAAGTGTGGGGAAACACAAAAAGGAATCATTCTCATATGCAGTAAATAAACAAAAAATCAAGATGATTTATATATTTTGTATTCATGAATTGCACTTCCCAAAATTGAGGTACACAGTTGGGCTTGCATGTGTCACTGCTGTCTTTTCTTCCAACTATGGGTATAATGTGGTACTTGTTCAATCAGCTGTTCTATGAAATATGAATACTAGTTAATGACCGATTTATTGCAAATATTCAGGTGTGATAGAAATACTATGGCATGGAGGGTGGTATTGCACAGTTATCGTACTTTAAAAGTGGGGAATCTCACCTCTGACCATCGTCCTGTTTGTGGAACATTTATTGTTGAGGCTGAAAGGCTAGATGGTAAATCAAAGCGCCATCAAATACTAACATTAGAATCGGTGCTGAAGAGGCTGTTACTGATGTTTACAAGCATAACTAAGGTATGTGTCTTCAGTCTTATTGATATATTTCTTAATCTCTGTAGGCACTGCAGCAATTTACTTGTCCTAGAAAGCAGAACAAAAACACTGCACTAGACTAGCAATGCATACCTATGGCTAACTACTATTATGGATATGACACTGCAGGTGCTTGGGGCCCTAAATCTCCGATTAAAAACTAGGTTTTTGTGTGTGACTCGGGAACACACATCAGAGAAATTTTCTGTGTCCAAAAGAAATATGATTAGAGATTATATGATTTATTGTTATGTTGTTGTACATGTCGCGTACAGTTTCAAAGGGAGTAGCTAGTCATTAGTTTATATTGTATTACCTGTAAAATTTCCTCTCACAAGGTTGTTTTGGTTCATTTCTGCACTTTTTCTTTTGTGTACTTTTCCAAAGTTCAACGAAGTAACCGAAGAATGTTTTCCTTTCTTTTTCTGTACTGTACAAAAGTTTTTGTATTTTTACCTTTGTTTGTAGGGTCAAGTTTTGAGTTTGTCTAGGACAGACTACATAGTCTTACTACTGAAAGGTGACATTATTTTAAATTCTACAATATATCATTTATTCCATACTAATTATTGGTTACTGTAACTAAATGGTTTTACTACATTCATACAGAAAATGTAAATATTGAGCAAAAATCTCTGTTTATATCATTTACTCTGTGTTTATAATCTTGTAGGACTGTGTTTTTATATCATTTTTTTCAAATTTAAAACTGTGTTTATATTCTTGTTTTTTTGCAAAGATCGTTTTGAGCAAATATTTGAAAGATCTCTTGCAAAAAAATACATCCTTAAAAATACTAACTAGCGGCTGTAAGATCAAAAATACTAACTAGCTTTTGCTATTTATTGTACTTTTTGCCACGGTTATAGTAACTTTTTATAAAAATATAATGAAAACGGTTTTTCATTTCAAATTAAAAACGAACTCAATTAATGATCCAAAACAAAAGCTGAGGAGGCTGTAAAGAGTGTTCGGTTCCTTCCGGCGCGCGCTGGCCGTTTCGATCGACGGCCGACGGCGCGCGTACTTGGAGCGGCGCGGGGCCGTGTCGTGTAATCTCTACCCGTGGAACGTGGCGACCACTTCCAACGGACCACTCGCCGCCGCGCAATGCCGCGTCGCGTGCCGCGCGCCGCCGCCCACCTCCGCTCCCCTCCCTCCCTCAGGACGACGACGAGCGATCTCCCTCCCCTTCCCGTCGGTTTAAATGAAGAGTTCTCCATGGCGGGGCCCGCCCTCCCGCCGTCGTACAGCTCCTCCTCTTCCTCGCCCACCCTCGTCGTCTGCCGCGGCGCTGCCGGGGAGGCGGCAGGGCAGCTCGGTGTACCCGGCGGCCGTCGTCTACCCGCATCACTCGCGCCAGATCTCCTGGAAACCCAGGTACGCAACCCCCATCAGCGTTCCATCGCTCCGATGGTTCTGCCTTGTATCGATTTCATCGAAAACAATTGAGATGAGATGTGTCTGACTGGCGATCCATGGTGCTTGTACGGCCCAGGTGTTCCTGTACCAGCACTTCCTCAGCGACGACGAGGCCAACCACCTCATCTCCTCGTCAGTGCCACGCTACCGCCCCCAATCCCACCGAACGCTTGTCTTTTGCTTCTCGATAATGCCCCCGGACTCGCCTGAATTTTGTGGATTTGCTCTTTTCATCTCTTTCAGGCGAGGGCGGAGCTCAAGAGGTCGGCAGCGCTGATAATATGTCCGGCAAGAGGCCGCTCAGCGACGTCCGCACCAGCTCCGGCATCTTTTCCTCAGGAAGGGGCCAGGTTAGGCCCTTCTTAATTTCTGTTGTTTGGTTAGACTCCTCTTTGCCCTGGCTGGTATAGCAATCGTAACATGCAAACATTGTTTTATAAAGGATGTGCCATAGATATTGCACAATGCAACTGCATGGTCCCAAACAAGAGGCATCTCACTAGTTTGAGCATCTCAAATTACCCTGGAACATTGGAATGCATACTTTTCAATGAATGTGTTGCCTGTTGCTCGTCCTAACTAGCGGATATAGTTGCTTTGTGTTCAAATCAGGCTACAACCCATTTTAGCTGGTTGGCCATAGTGAGTACTTGAATCAATTCTATCAGATATTGCTGAAGAGGCCAAGAGGGCAAGCACAAACAAGAAAATGCTTTTGTGTTGAATGAATCAGAATCGGAAATTCTAAAAAAAGATTATAGTGTTTTTTCTCTGTTTTTTGTCATATCTAGTAAAAGATACTGGCAGACGGCCCTACTGTCCAAATTTTTTGGAATTCGGATTGCTGGTACTGCTACTTTGGATCGGAGTTTCCACTCCTTTTGGATTACAATTCATACCTCATCTTGTATTTGTGTTTCAGCAGATAGGCGGCAGGAAAATAAAGTATTTTGATCAATCTGGTCTATTAGTGGATGCTGAGTGTCTCATTGGCATGTATATTAGAATGAAAAGATGGGATTTGAGTTTATCTTATGGGAATTTTCATGTTTTCTTCCAGCTAAGTAAAGGGTGGGGCAATATGCTACTGATAAAAATTTTTCCTGATGCATGGTGAGGCATTCTCTTGTTCACATGGTTCTTACTTGATGACCAATGATGCTCAAATTTGTATCCAATTGTTGAGGGTATAGAGGAAAAATTGCTGCATGGACATTCCTTCCAAAAGGTTGTGGTTCCTACTTGAGGCACTAAAATTGTACTTTTAAATTTCTATATTCTTGCATTTTGAGGCACAAAACTGCCCAATATTAGTGCTTGGCAGATTATCCTCACTATTGTTTTCCTTATGCTGAATTATATATCTAGTGCTTGTCATAAGTTACATGATAAGGTAGTTCCTACAATTTTCAGTAGATAGTAACTCTTAAGGAAGAGCTGTGATCACGCGATATATTAGAATCATGCCTTTACTATATAGCAGTCTCCAGACATTCTTCTCACTTTACAATCTTTGTCTCTTTCTCTGACACTATGGGAGACCATCTGATGGCAATCAGTTGGCTTGCATGCTTTATATCAGTCAGGGAGTCAAATCTAGTTTTTGAAGGCATGTGGGGGAGTCGATTTCCCCACCTGTATTTTATTTGATTGGCCATTTAGCCTGATAGAAAGGTTCAGTTTTACAACGCCAGCGATATAATGTTTACAACCTGATGAAACAATAGTATATGGCATCTATGTTTAGGCATCTCAAAAATTGGCACCATTTGTCTGCAATGTGCTTCTTTCTTCTTGAATCTAATTCTAAGGATTAGCTTATGCCCCTGCATCCCTCGAGCTGAACAGTTGGACAACCTAAAGAAATGGTCAAATTTAGTATGTCACACAAGCCTAAAGCCAAAACCCGGTATGTCCTGTAGGGCCTTAGCACTGACTGCTGAGCTATATGACCTAATTTTTGGAGGGGATTAAACTTATCCAAGATTTTTTTCTAGCATTTGTTCAAATGTTGGGTCAGTGGAAATTCTGCTTTGATAATAGGGTGATTGACTGATTGTTTTGACACATTTTGTTATTATCCTTCTGTTTACATCTTCCTGACCTGCCAAACAATGAAAAATTTATATTGGTTTTAATATTTTTTTTTTATCAGAGAATGGTGAATATCCAAGTCCCTAAGATATAAGCATGGGAGAAGTATGAAATCTACTATGATTACTTCACTGACAATGTTAACACTGTTCGTGGTGGTCATCGCTATGCTACTGTTCTTCTGTACCTAACTGATGCTTAGCAGAAGGAAGGAAACAGTCTTCCCCTTGGCTGGAGGTAAATTTTCTTCTATTTTCAGTGATGTTGAAGTGTTTATGAAGATGGTAGAGAGTGGTTTAGAAATTCTTTTGCTTTTCTGCCACCATGCGTCTATCATGTCCATTTCCTAATTCCTATCTTCTCTTATTAAATAATGATCTAAATGGATTCTGAAAAGGATATGTCGATGATGCTAAAATGATGCAACCTTCTCAGAATGTGCTCAGAAAGGCATTGCAGGTATTGCATTTTATCCAGAGTGTCTCTTGTTATTCCTTATTCTTGTTTCCTTTGTATGCGATCTGGCATACTTCTCAATTGACCTGAAACTTCTTCCTCAGTGAAACCACGAAAAGGAGATGCCCTCCTTTTCTTCAACCTTAAGCCAGATGGCACCACCGATTCACTGAGCCTGCATGGTGGTTGCCCAGTGCATAAAGGGCGAGAAATGGTCAGCTACAAAGTGGATCCGTGTGGCCTCGTTCGATAAGGTCCATTACACACAAGGCAACTGCACCGATGAAAATGAGAGCTGCTCGAAATGGGCAGCCCTGGGGAGTGCGTAAAGAACCCAGACTACATGGTGGGAACCACAGCGTTGCCCGGTTACTGTCGGAGGAGCTGCAATGTGTGCTAGGGTCAGGATGTGAGAGGACATCGGCCTGTTGGAACCATTGTTCTTGACAGGAACAGGTTACACCAAGTTGTGCAAGGCTTTAGCCTGGATTCTGCTGGTTTTTTGTTGCTCCCCTGCTCCTGATTAGGTATTGTTTTTTTGGTTACCCCTAGCAGTTTTGAGCGGTAGCCAGACAGGAGCTTGGAAGAGTACTCTTTGTTACTGCATACCACTTGTATCGATAATCCGTTCTAGGTCTTCTGTATCTCACATAAAAAAGAAATATGATAGGTGGATGGAGATGCATTTAGAACAAGCCTAGTGTTTTATTTATTGATTTATTAGATTTCTTGGTTCTAGCTCATAATTTGTACCAGAATCTTGAAAGATCTTGATTCATTTTCATCTGTAAACTTTCTCGGTACATGGTGTAAATTTCTGGTAATCCCACGGAACCACCAGATCTCCCCGGCCCTACAGTACAACTTAAGCATTCATTAGTGGTTTGTTTATTAGTATACATCACATCGAGCCTCTCTCTCCTTAAAAGTGGCTTCTATCAATATCATCCTTTTTTATTCTCTTTGATTCCATACAATCTCACATGCAATCCATCCGGCGACAGCCCGAGCAGTTCAAAGCTCTAACCTGTCACCTCCTTGTTCCATCGTTACTTCATTAGTCATGGACAAAATTTTTTGAATGGTAGATTTAGAGCATCTCAAAGAGTTTGCCAAATTTTACTTAGCAAATCTTGAGTTTTGCCAAATTCTAAAAAGATGTCAAATAAAAAAGAGCTCATTGTTTGGCATAATTCAAACCACTTTGAGATGCTTTTACTCCCTCCGTCCCAAAATAAATAGACGTTTTAAACCGAAAACATCTACCGAAATTATATATTAAAATAGGATTAATATTTATATTACATACTAGTATCATTGGAAAGATAACTTTTGATCTAGTTTTTTAACAAATTTATTTGGAGATTTAAATCTTATGTATTTTTCTATAAATCGAGTCAAACTTGACGAAAACCCAAAACGTCGTTTATTTTGGGGAATGAGGGTCAGAGTGGTGAATAACAGCTCTAAACCTAAAATTTTTGAATGGTAGATTTGAGTGGAGTGTGGTGATGACGGCATCATCAGTAAAAGTCGGAAAGTTACTACTCCCTACAACTGAACTCCCGAAGTCGCATGGCGATTGGTAAGGAGGGTCAGAAAGTTACTACTCCTACTCCTACAACTGAAACCTGTATCTGACTCCTGCCTCGCAGCTGCATGCCTGCCTGAGCCTGACCCATTTGGCTGGCATTCTGGGCATCTCATGAATTCTCCTCTTCCTTTTCCCTCTCGTTGAGGCCACCCAACCGAATCCCGGCCACACCTGCACAAAAAATCTTATTCGACGCTCGTGATCGCAGCGGAACTGCCGGAAAGGCCCAGCCGCCGAGCCCCCAGCGCACGGCACGCACATGGGATGGGACATGGGAGCGCCGCTCATCAAAGCGGCGGTTGGGGAACATTGAATTCAGTGGACGGGGACGACACGACAGACACGCGGGTCATCAAACGCAACGGACTGACTGACGTGCTCATTTCGTTCATCTCACTCGCCTCGCTGAATTCAATTCAATGTAGGGCGACGCGACACCCGCTGCGGTGCCGGTGCGCTGGCTGGCCTCACGCCGGCGGCGTTGCTTGCTCGATCGCCGCTGGAATTCAGTGACGTACCCAATCACATGCATGGGAAAGGCGTGACTGAATGGAAGGAACAGTGCGCGTGAACAGGATCACTAAACTGATGAGCGAGAGGGAATCAATCCAGGAGTTATATGTCACGTACACTACACATGAATGGGACCAGTGTAATCTCATCTCGGCTGGGAAAAGAAACAAAGCAAGGCTAAGCCCAGCTAGCACAGGGTAATACGTACAACAGTGATCGTACAACATAATAATAAACATATATGAATGTCCAAGCTGGTTGGGCAATGTGGAGACGACGAAGGCATCATCATCATCATCGATCTAGAGCATCCCGCTGACGGCGGCGGCGGGCGGCAGCGGCAGCATGGCGAGGGTCACGAGGTGGCCGCCCACGGCGGCGGCGGAGCGCCGCGCCGCGGTGCTGGTCGAGGACGGCGGTGAGGCCATCGGCGATGTTCCTGCAGAATACGTACGTGGGCGCTCATTATTAGGATTTAGGATTTAGAAGCAGGCATGCGATTAAATACGTGACAGGTACGTGAGCCTACTAATTAACAACGAACTGTACGGCGCGTCAAGCCTGATAGCACATCAAGAGCAATGTACTTCTAATTAAATCCGATCAGTGAGTTTGATGAGGACATTTTTAGCTAGGATGAAGCATTCATTCGCGTTTCAATTCATTTCAATTCATTCATCTTCTGCTAAAAAATCCCTTACGTTCAAACAGCTAGGGTAAAAATAAAAATGGCGTGCTTTTTTACCTGGGAACTGTGGACCCTCCCGGAGGGAGAGATGCCTGACATGGGCGAGGGCGCTGCAGCTGGGCCCACGTGGACGTCATACCCAAGAGCTGCAATTTTGCATCAGTACGTAGCAGTAACCCACAATTAGCCAAAAATTCGAGTGCAGTGACACTGATGGTGTGATGAACAACCAACCAAAGGAAGTTACTCGATCGATCAGTCACCTGTGCAGGTGGAGACGGGCGGGGTGGCGACGCGGCAGATCCCGGGAGCTTGGCGCGCGGTCATAGTCGACAGCGATGCCGTACGAGTCGGCGGCGCCGGAAAGGAGCTCGCAGAGGCAGACCGGGTTGGAGTCGACGAGCCCCGCCAGCTCCGGGCAGCACGGCGTGTCGGGCCGACGCGCCGAAACTCCCCCTTTGGTCACGTACGTCAGGCAGTCCGACATGTTGAGCAGCGAGTTCATGCACGCCGAGTCCATCCCGCCGGCTGCGGGGCCCGGCGCCGCCACCGCCGCCGACGCCGGCGACGGCGACGACACCGGCTCCTGCTGCGCGGTCGCCGATGACGGCAGATGCAGTAGTAGTAGCGACGACGTCGCCAACACAAGAAGCGCCGTTGTCATAGCACACGACCGCCGCGTCGTCGCCACTGCCATGGCTGTATGTGTCTAGTGTACCCGGCGGCGCGGGTGAGCGAGCGAGCGAAGGTGCTCGTAGAGCGGTGGTGTGCAGCGCAGGGGAAGGGAGGGAGGGGATGGATGGATCAGTAAATTCGGAGTCGGAGGTGGCTTCGATAGGCGTGGTTTATATAGGCATGACAAGGCCAATGCAAGGCGTAAGTGTAGCGTAAGCGGTGCACGCCGCGCTCCGTGTGTGTGCGTGCCTGGCCATCCAGATCGAACAGATGGCCACGACTGGATCGGGGAGAGTCGAGCTGCTGCCAGTTAACAGCCGTGCTCGGTGCTCGCCCGGCCGCGCCGGACGACGAGGTGAGAGGTGTGGCTGTGATTCAATGGCGACGGCGGGCGATATGCTAAGCAGGTTGCGCCCAGACCGAGAGCGGAATTAATTGGGTCGGTTGGTTTCTTGGTGGCGCGTCGTACCGGCCGGCCACGAGGATTGCGGCGGTGCTGTACGTGTCCGGAGGGCCCGGCCCCTCCGCCTTAAAATCGCTGGCCGTTAGTCACCCGGCCGTTCAGGAACTTGAGATCCCTTGTCGCGGCTTTGCAACGTGCTGCACCTGCTGGCTGCTGCACGGGATGTTGCAGCGTGGCCTGTCTGGAACTCTGGATGGACGACGACACAGGAATACAGGATGCCATGTTTCAGAGGATTCAAAATCAAATCATGGTCACGGAGCTTTTGCTTGGTTGTGGCACGTACGGGGCCTGGGCTCTGGGCTGGCACTCTGGCACGTAGGCGCCAGGGTGGGTGTGCCGAATGCCATTGCCGATTATATCGATCGATGATGTGCCGTTTTCATCGACGACTCATCGTGCGTGCGGTGGGACCTCCGCCATTAGTGACGGACGGGCTGACGGGCCGGCAGCAGGACAGGAGCACCGTTTAGAACGAACGAACTCGGGGCAATCGATCGACGCCCATCATCTGCTGCTGCGGTGCTGCCTGCTCTTCCTATTTCAATCGATGGACTGCCCATTTTCATCTCGACGGAAGCATGCATCTGCTGCGGCTGATCTTGACCGCCGCGATCGACGGACGCCGCCGGCCGCGCGTGTTTGCGGTGGAAGGACGGTGCCGCACGGCAGCACGCCTGCTAGAAGCCTAGAAGGGGTAATTTTAGGATAGATTTTTAACGGCACGGCGGCATGGCGCGGACTGCGTGTGATCAGATCACCACGGTTTTATCTTGAGACCGACCGAGCGAGAGACATGGCAGAAAGCGCCCGGCCGCGGCGCGGCATGCTTTGCGCTTGTGGATCTGCGCAGCTCACGATAAAAGGGACATTTATTCACGTCACGTCGCCTCGAAACGTCTCTCCCTCCGCAAATTTAACGGCCGGAGGGGATGAGCGGCATCGGCGTTGAACAGGCTCGCATTCTGGCGCGTTGTACTGCGTGATGGCACTGAACCGGTCCCATCCACGAACGTTCCCCGTTGCTACTTGCAGGAGTCATGCCACCGACCGATATCTCTATTGGCCGTCAGGAATCAATATCCATGTTTTCTGCCCCATCGTTATTTGCATGATACAATCAGGTTATATAGCGACATCAAAATTATAAAGGTTTCTTGCGCTAAAACTGGAGTGACTTCAAAATTTAGAACTGAAGCCCGCCATGAGCGACAGCTAGCTCATGATATCTCGTTAAGAATGATCAAACTTCAATGACTAGGGACCAAAAAAAAAAACCCCCGCTAGTGGTCGCCGCCATCGCCATGGAACGAACCGACCCTGACTATGCAAAGTCTCCGCGGTAAAGTCTAACGCTTGCCGGAGGATACATGATATATGGGATGGCAAACGCAGGAGGAACGACGTGCTGGACATAACAGATTAGGGCGACCATTTTGCTATGCAACAGAGCCAGACAGATCAATATAGTAGTAGTACAACGCCTCAGACAGGTGGCAAGTGTATACAGCACAATGTAGAGCAGCGGCGCGTACACAGCAGTACAGCACACAGTCGGGACATGGTACCCCCTTGCACAAACCAAAACAGAAGCACGGAAAATTAATAATACCACGAAAACATCTGATACCTAGCTCTTAACCAAAAAGAGCCTTTTATCCTATCAGAAACACCCCGACATCTGACAGTCACGACTATATAGTTCATAGTTGTAATGGTAGAGGCAGTTTGCACCCCAAGTATACAGGGTGTTTCCATTGACTGAAGCCCCGCCTAGCTGCTTCAAGCCTAATAGTAGAGAAATTAAGGACAAGGGTCAGCACCGTGAAACTTGGGTGCACATTTCTGACAGAAAATGTGCAAACAAAAGCAAATGAACCTGAGTATACACTGATGAATACATATTTTTCTTAAATTTATGAAAACTAGATTGGCAAGTTTTAGGCAAAATTGGTTTTGTGCGTGTGGATGTTTGCACCAATCCATTGAAGTAGCTATATTGCTATCTTACAAACTCAGGCACCTAAAAAAACTTAATCAATGTGCATATGATTGATCAAACTGTAATTCAGTTCAAGTACCTTGTTGGCAATGTTGTTCGAAAGCCAGTCAAGCCCCTCGTACAAACCCTCACCAGAGGTAGCACATGTGCTCTGGATGTACCTGCATTAAGTAAAGATGGACACATCAACAATTTGGAACGCTTCAAATTCAAGCAACAAGCCAGCAACAATTCTGCATATTGCCAGCTGAGCAGAATATTTGATGCTGAAGTTTAATGCAAATTTACTGTAATACATACTATTCCTTTCTGTATCAATACACAATTGCTTTCAATCAAATAGTGCAGGACAGCACAAACTTTCCGAAAGATAGGACACATACCAGTGCGGCTGTCGCAGCGAGTGCAAGCCAAGCTTATCAGTGATTTCAGCAGCGTTCATGGCATTAGGCAGATCTTGTTTGTTTGCAAATACCAAAAGCACAGCATCACGAAGCTCATCCTGCCAGCATAAGACAACAAAATAATGTCACTAGATAAATGAAACCATAAGAACTAAACTTTTCCAAAGAATGAAAAACATTTTACATGAGTGTTTTAAACTTAAACTACAAAGGGAAGTGGTACATGCATTTGTATAAGGTAATTTAGAAAATTTTTATTTTAAGGCTAAAATATTTGAAACTAATAAACAAGTAGACTGATCTTGGCCAAAAATCAAGCAACCATTAAAATCCATAATAACTACAGCGGTCATAGTTCATCAACTGCAAGTAGTAATACACTTCAATGTTACCTCGTTCAGCATCCGGTGGAGCTCATCTCTGGCCTCAACAACACGTTCTCTGTCATTGCTGTCTACAACAAAAATGAGGCCCTGGGTGTTCTGGAAGTAGTGCCTCCACAGGGGCCGGATCTGTAAAAGAGCACAGAAATCATCACACCAGGCTAGAAGTAACAATGCACAAAGCTGCAAATGTTCACATAGGACAGGTACATTCCAAATAAGAGCTTGAAGTTCTTTTTTTTTATTCAAATTTAAATATATCCCACATATCAAAGATAAATTACATTGAAGCCATGTATAATTCTGTGTTATGCAAGTGATAAATTTCATATTGTCATACAGCACAGGAAAAGACCAAACAGAATGTTATAAAAATGCTATAACCAAAACAAAAACAAAAAAGGTTTTAGGCAAATTCTTACCTTGTCCTGACCACCGACATCCCAAACAGTGAAACTAATGTTCTTGTACTCAACAGTTTCAACGTTAAATCCTGCATTTTCAAGGAAAGCAAGTTTAATTAGAGGGGCATAAATGATACTCAGATCACAAAGGCAAATTCTTATAACAGGAAATAATTAAAAAATGAGCATAAAGCTGTACTAAAAGCATAATATTACACCTGAGCAAAACAAACAACAATAAGAAATATAAGAATATGTTCATAAACTCATGAGCAATCCAGAAAGACAAAAACAGTTTCCATTAATTTAATGGCTTAATTCAGATAATAAAATGACAGCAGCCAAATAAGTGTATCCTATTAAGACCATCTTAACGATGTCCAAAATGTACATCACTAGATAAAGTGTTGAAAATGTTATCTAATGACTAATGGAAGAGTTACTACCTCAGGTTGAACTCAGGAGGTCAACCATTATAAGAGGTACAACACAAAACAATAGTCTGATGACTGACTAGTTTAATCAGCATTAGTATGCCAAAGCTTATGTCCCTTGTAGAAGTTAGCTTACAGGACTCAATTTTCAGAAAGCCAATGAGATGAAACATGTGGCCATTGTTTCAAGTTGGATACAAATTTTAAAATAATATTAATTTTGTATATAAAAATTCAAATACATGTCAACTGTGAATTATCCCTAGATCCTATTTCCTACTACACCCCAAGGTATCAGTTATCGTGCAACTTAGTAAGATGGAAGAATCATTACGTTGCATAGTACAAAAATCTAGGTCTAAAATGGACCTAGAAATTGCAACTTAGTAAAATGGAAAAATCATTACACCTGCTAGAAACTGGTGCTAGAAACCAAAGACTGCACGCATTAAAATTTACTGACAGTTGTAACAATATAAGCACTGTGTAACAGCAGTAGCAATGATACTGGATGTTGATGAGGGGCGTACCAATTGTGGGGATGGTGGTGACGATCTCGCCGAGCTTGAGCTTGTAGAGGATGGTGGTCTTACCAGCTGCATCGAGACCAACCATGAGGATCCTCATCTCCTTCTTGGCGAAGAGGCGGCTGAACAGCTTCGTGAACGTGAGCCCCATCTCCGCTCCTCCGCTGAGATGGAAACGAAAGCGAAGGGTTCAGCTTCAGCCCATGGATCCACTCAGAGTATGCAGATGATTTAACAATTAACCATAAACAAAGCCACCGAAACTAGATCCACGGTACCAGTAACCAGATTCCACAGGCACGCAGATCCACAGCAAGGATGCACGCGAACCGCGGGAACGGATCAGATTCGAGGGGCCGCAAGCGAGGAAAAACTCCCCAGGATTCGCGAGCACCCGCGTGGTAACGAAGCTGAATCGAGCGGGGCCGGTCAAACACACCCACCAGATTCCTCGAATAAATTCCCGCAAAAATCAATGAAGCGTACGAATGAAACTAGAGTATTGAGCTCCCCAGATCCGCTACACCTAGCAGACAATCGGATCGCCACAAGCGCGCAGAAACGCCGCGAACCCAATCAATAGTATAAGCGATCGGATTGAAGCGGGTTCGCATCGACCAAGAGCTCAGCAGGATTGAGGAGTTCGAACGAAGAATTTAGAGGAGGGAATGGTGGTTACCGAGATCGCGAGGCCGCGCGCTGGTGATCAGGTGATCGCTCTCCCTCTCTCTTCCCTGCGGGTGCGGGCTCGGATCGCAGTTCGCAGGGGAAGAGAGCTCAAAGTGGAGGGAGGAGGCGGAGAGAGGCCGAGGAGGCGTCGCGCACGGAGGAGTGGGGGGTATATAGGAGGAGGGGCATGGGTCACGGGCAGGTGGGCCCAGCGAGTTTTTGGAGGGCAGCCGGGGCCTGCTGGTAAGTGGGGCCAGCAATGTAAAGCAGTCGGATAGCAGCGTCTGCGTGGTAAAATGGTTGTGCTTCGGGATGAAGGAAAGGTACAGTCCTTGCGTTCGTGTTAATCTCGTGTGTTGATGTAAAAATTAGTCTCTAATTTCTATTTTATTTAATCAATCTCGATACACCTTGATTAAGGTGAATATAACTGCAACTGTGCAACCAAATATAAGATCTTAATTTCTCAAAAAAAAAATCTTAAGATCCTAGTAGTAGAGTTGATTATGGTTCAATTCAACTGCATCAAGCCATTCCTATCGTTTTGATGTTATTCCGAAAGTACCCTCCGCTCGCTCAGACCCGCTCGCTCAGACCAGTGTCTCCTGCCTTCCGCTTGCTCGCTCCGCCCCTGATCTGGATCGAACCCAGACGGCGACGGCGGCGGTCTTCTCACCGGGCCTCACCGCTTCCAGGGCGGGCCGTAGGCTCTACCACCACCCCGTCCACCCGGCCTCGCCGCTCGTAGGACCGACCACCACCCGGCCGTCGCGGAGCGCCGCTGCAGCCTAGTGCGGCTTGCTGCCGCCGTCGTGGCCTTCGCCGACGTCGCGGCCCTGGTGGGCTCCGATCTCGCCGACTTCAGCGTCAAGCAGGCTTCCTTGATTTTTGACTCAGTATGTTCCTATTCGATTCGATCTACTTGTCCATGTTAGTTTCGATTTGGTATTTCCAATTTCTTTTTCTATTTCGTGGACGCCAGACGAAATCGGTGATTAGGGCTGTGGTGTTAGAGATTAACTTCGATTACTTTGCAAAAATTATAGGGTGTCATGCCCTTCACTGCTCATCCCCCATGCTAAGGCTGCCACTGAGTGAGTGCTTGTTCGTGATTCAGAGGCAATGTCATCACAGACTGGAGGTGGCAGAGGCAGTGACGCCGGCTCGGCGCAACGCGGGCAGATGCAGAGTTTGCCAAGAGAAGGGTCTTTATACAACCTTACCCTCGATGAGGTGCAGAGCCATCTGGGGGAGCCATTGCTTAGCATGAATTTTGATGAGCTCCTCAAGAGTGTGTTTCCTGATGGTGTAGATCCAGACGGTGCTGTTACAGGCAAGCCTGACCTGACGTCGAGCCTGCAGCGGCAGGGGAGCATCATGATGCCTCCACAGCTGAGCAACAAGACTGTTGATGAGGTGTGGAAGGGCATCCAGGGTGGACCAGAGACTAGTGCTGCGGTTGATGGTCGGCAGAGGCGAGAGAGGCAACCAACGCTTGGGGAGATGACACTTGAGGATTTCCTGCTCAAAGCTGGGGTGGTTACAGATGGACTTATGAAGGATTCGGCTAATTTGCCTGGCAATATGGATACGGTCGGCAGTAGTGTTGTTGTCGCTGGTGCTTCTAGTTTGAACCCTGGAGCACAGTGGTTGCAGCAGTACCAGCACCAACCTTTGGGGTCCCAGCAGCCGAGTTTGGCTGGCTCATACATGGCTAGTCAGTTATGCCCTCAGCCATTGTCTATTGCTACAGGTGCTGTTTTGGATTCTATTTACTCTGATGGCCAGATTACTTCGCCATCATTCGGTGCACTTTCAGACCCTCAGACACCTGGGCGCAAGCGTGGTGCCTTAGGGGAGGTAGTAGATAAGGTGGTTGAAAGAAGGCAGAAGAGAATGATAAAGAATAGGGAATCAGCTGCACGATCAAGAGCGAGAAAACAGGTCTAATTCTGTTGCCCTGTTTATTTAGTTTCTATATTGAATATTGTTCCTTGTTATGATATTCTAATTGCAACATGAAGGCATCCTGAAATGTTGAATGGTACAGATTTTGGTGTTTATTCTGTTCTATTTAGCAAGGATATGGAAGCTGATAGGGCATTGCAATTTCCTTTTTTTTTTTTTTTTCTTCCTCCTTGTGTAGTCATTGTGTTCATGAATCATGACCATGTGCATTGTGCTTGGCAGGCTTACACTAACGAACTTGAAAACAAGGTATCCCGTCTAGAAGAGGAGAATGAGAGGCTAAAGAAACAGCAGGTACCTTTACCTCATGTTGTCATGAACTCATAATACTGCTTCTTTTCTCTCTCTCTCTCTCTCTCTCTCTCTCTCTCTCTCTCTCTTTTGTGGAGGGTATTCAACAAAAGCATTCCACTATATCTTGATATTGAACTGCCAATTCTTGCAAAGCTTCTATTTCTCAGATAGTGAAGGAATTGGTTGATGCTATCTACTTATTCATTTCTCAGTTCCCTTTTCACTTCTTACTGTGGCTCAATAGTTATGTACTTATGTTATGTCCTGGTACCTAGTAACAGATAAGTAGTATATATGTACTTATATGACTAATAACTGCAATCGATCTAGAATTCCATACAGTTATGATGCTTTAAGATTCTTATTTCTATTACTACCGACAAACCACCTCCTACAGTTATATAGTGTTTTCTTCCAGTCCTGGTAGAACCATCTTGAATTTAGTCAGCTAGCCTTTTGTTGTCGTTTTGGTCTTGAATTTATCACCATCCTGGAAGGACCATGCTTATTGTGTTCATATATTTTTGGTCTTGAATTTGAAACATCATTGGGGAAAGGGAGTTATCCCCCCACCTCTTATTGAGGTTTGTAAGGGGAACAACTACATGGATTCAGAGAATCTACTGGGTATTGGAAAATATCTGTGTTTTGCTTCATAAATTGCTAGTTCAGTGCCATTAGATTCGCTTTGACTGAAATACAGAGCTGTTGCTGAGCATCGGATACGTGGGTTTATAATGAGAAACTTTGTACAAGTCGTGTTTATACTATCTAGCTGATTTCAGCATTGTAAGATCAAGATTTGTTATTTCATAATGTCATGACCTTACAGCCCGTTTCTTTTTTTAGCCACTGCAATGAGATTGTGATGCTCCTTTCTGTTGTGGTGATGCATAGAATTGTGGCAGCATAAAGTAATTGAGCTACATGCTGCTCTGATCTTTTTCTTGACAGTGGGTAAACAGTAGCACGGTGCTAAACTGCAACGCTCATGCTGATGTCCTTGCTAACATTGCCTTTTGTTGTGGTCCTTCACTTCACCTTATTTTCAGGACTTGGATGAGATACTGAGCTCTGCTCCTCCCCCAGAACCCAAGTATCAACTCAGGAGAACAGGTTCTTCTTCCTTTTGAGTTTGGACGGTGGCAATGCTCATAGTGATTTCTGTACATTATATACAAGGGTTCTACTTATATAGTTTCTTCTTTTGGGGTTATTAGAAACATTTAGATTGAGGGTATAGCTTTTCCCGGCCCGGTAGGTCAGTGTATGTAGGTCGGTAGCAACCTGTAGCATGTCCTTGAAGTTTGTCAGTATATGTATGTATGTACATCTTCTAGACACTTGTCTAAGTTCTGAGAGCTTCCTTATACGAGAAGGTATTCAGGTATCTGTTGTCCTGCTGTTCTTTTCCAACAGTGCGCCATTGAGTTTAACCTTAATGAGCATGTGCGCTTCATCTTAAGCATACATTTGTCAGGTCAGAATTTAAGCCGTACTGTGCACTCTGTCCTGTCCCCCTTTTTTTTTTTTTTTTTCTTGAAAAGGAGCACTTGTCAATTCATTCACAGGATCCATCTCCGTATCTTAAGTTCTGAACACTGACCATGATAACGTCTTGACGTGAATTTGGACATTAGCAAGCTACTGCTTCACATCTGTGGTTTTGTCTTGGTGATGTTGTGGTTTACATCCTGACGTGCTTCACGTATCAGGTTGATGGACTCATGACTCGTTTATCCATTGTTTTGAATCTCCGATTGCCCTTAGAATTGCATGCTGTTTTTGGCCCTTTTAGCCTGACCCGTCGCCATCCGTATGATGATCAACGGGCATGCTGTATGTGGATGGCGGCGGAAGCATTGGCTTAGCTCGCTGCACTCAGTTGCTCTGGCTGGCGCGGTCCTATCCGTATCGTATCCTAGGCACGCCGGCGGCGCCTTCCTGTGCCTGGACGGCCACCACCGCTGGCGATCGGCGGGCGTGCGTGCGTGCGTGCCGCGCCGTTCGCCGCCGTCCGCAGGGCATTGGCGTGCACGTTAACGTTGCTAAGGCAGGCGTCGTCGACGCTAAAATCCAAAAGCGTCCATGACGGGGTCATGGCCATGGGCATCTCGCAACGTGACGACGCCGAGGCGGCGAGATCTTCCGAGCTAGCGCGCCGCTGGATGCACAGGGAAGGAGCTAACCAATGATTGATTGAATGCGTCGAACGAGGAGCTCGCTAGCTCTTCGCGCCCCATTTCGTGGCGCTTTCCTAGCTCTGTCTAATCCACATCATCCAAGAAGAACAGCCAGGACTCGAGGAGAGGAGGCAAGGCATGCCTTCGTCATCAAGCTTCAACCTTGGTCGTGTCTCGTGTGCCAGCATGGCGACATTGGCACTGGCATTGGTGCGGTCATCAGACTCATCACTCATCAGATCAGCAGCATCACGGACCACGGTGCCAACGTCCGGTGCCGCGATCTTTGGTCCAACGGTGCCTCCCATGCTCCCCATGTGACGCGCACGACGCTGGCTCTCAAGCTCCACGAGACCACGACGAGCAGCGCACGCGGGTTAGGTTACGGTGGAGATCGATCGTACGAGTCCAGCTCGAAGCAACTCATCATAATTCACACTGCCGCGATCCTGCCCATCACTGACTGGGTTCCTTTCCTTCCCAGCCTCTACTCCAACTCCACTGTCCACTGCAATTCTGCAAACCGCCGGCCTTCCTCTTCATAGTTCACAGTCACAGTCGCCTTGGGCCTGGGCTAGTACTGGTTCGATCGCCTGGCCGCAACCGCAACCACACCGTCCTGGCCATGAGATCCTTCGTCGCCTGCACTCCCCACACCTGTGCTCTGCTACTACTACTCCTGCATTGCCTGGTCTGCGCGCCAAGCTTGGCACCTCAAGATCGAAATGGCGCGGCGGCGACGGTGGCGGTGTCGGGAGAGAGGCTCCATTTTCAGCCGCGGAAGCTGCTGCGGGTCGCAGACGCAGGGGCAGCGGGTACACAGACACAGCCGCTGAACGCTGCTGCTGCTGCTGCCACGCCGGCAGGGGAGAGCCGCGGCGTCGGCGTCGGCGCAAGCCTGAGGAAGCAGGTGCCGAGCAAGTCGAATCCGAGGCAGAATTAGCAGGGAGCTGAAGGATTTATATTAGGGGGCATTTTCAGATAGTTAGATGGATGTAATTCTTCTTCTTCTTCAGTGGCCGCCTTTCTTTCCTTTTTCCCTACCAATGTTAGAGTTGGGAGTTGTAACCGTGACGGCTTCGGAAGAAGAGCTGATCTTTTTCATTCTTTTGCACCTACTAGTATAGACAAATCTTGGCATTCAGGAACTCCATGTCTCCTCTTGCTTCTCTCTCAAGAATTATCATGTTTTCGTGCTGTCACAACTTTTAAACATCATTCACCACCGGCGACTTTTTTTTTTTTTCAAGTGAAAAACGCAACTAGGAACGAACAGTGTCGTGTGGTACACCGAAGAGAAAAAAAAAAAATGAATGGTCCGCAGCTAGGCTGTTTGAACAGTCTATCGTACAAGACTGGCATAACATGAACCTGAATAACAAGCCAATCAAAAGACACAATCTTAAGCTGATTGGGCGCAGGGTTCTTCAGTTCAGCTAAAAGTTGTCACATAACTCCACAAATGTTATCATATCATTATCATCCCCATCCATCCTAGCAAAAGATATCAGCGGCTCAAAAAATAAAAACGACAATAAGCCTGGGTTGACTGTGAAATAGATTGAACCATACACAGCATTCAACAACACTAATGTTAACTCCTCTAAACAAGTTCCACCTACATAAGAGAATCAGAGAATGGATATCACGCCCAACGCCTTCCTCCGATACGCCTGGCAAGCTGTATATCCTTTTGCACTGCAGCAGGAAGGAAAACATTTAGGATAATACATTTCCTATATATGTTATCAAATTCTTAGCCAATTTTAGGTTTATATAAAGCTGAATTAAATTCTTCACCATTACCAAATTTTTTGTCCACTCTCCAAGTCATAACTGTTATAATATTTACTATTTCTTGATGCCTTTGTTTGATAATCAAACCATATAATTGATGCCTGTGTTGATAATCAAACCATATAATGGCCTATTAAAAGTTAATAATTGCACTTTACACTATTTGAACATTACTATTTCCACTCGTAAGCAATTTGCCATTTTAAATAACATCTAGATTTATCATACCCAACTTAAGCAGAATTATTAAAGAATCGTGTAACCAAAATATATCACATTTCCATTAGGCGTAATAGTACAAAGGAAAAGGAGTTCATTCAGTGATAACTTACTGACTGTGACACGCTTGGCATGGATGGCACAGAGATTCGCCAATTCAAACAGTTCAACGAGGTGGTATTCTGCTGCCTGTAGATTAGGGAGGCAAAACAATACAAGAATTCAAATGATGCACATACAAAAATATGGAAACCTAAAACTCTTAATTAACCAGAACAATTATCGAATAAAATGATCATGAGTAACTTATTTATATGAAATGCGGTGTCAAGGCATTGAGCAAATGCAAACTCAAGTTCTCTAATCACAGCATTTCGATCATCAGAGTCCAATTGAGGCACGCAAAGTAGCTCAGGTAATACAAATGGAATATACACTAAAAGCAATTGAATTCCCTTTTATTGCACCACTAGGGAAGGCCACAATCTGGAATCCTGATTAGTAAGTAGTACCAGACCAACTAACAGAAAAAAAGACTTCATCATGATAACAATTATGTCTATAGAAGATGATCTTAACTGACACACAAGACTTCTTTCATAACTGACCTCTTGCAGCGCAAGGAGGGCTTCAGGGGTATAGCGCCCTATCCTCCAGTCTGTTATGTATCCAGTCAACTCCTTCACCTGCATTTTCCCTCATAAGAATAGTTTTCCATAAGACAGACTGCAGAACAAACCCATTCTATGGAGTGGACAACAATTGGTACAAGCTGCACCCACCACACGCGCGAAGGGCGCAAAGGGGATTAGCGGCTCAGATGACTTCTGGTACTTCCTGATCTCCCGCAGCGCTACAGTCCCTGGCCGCCAGCGGTGTGCTTCTTACGCCCTTGCACAACTGCTTCTCCAAGAAAACATACTATAGTGAATATAGTGAATGATAATACGAAGAGCAAGCAAGGTAGTAACTCAAAAAAAAAGAGACACCCATACGGAACTGGCACATCGCCCTCATATTGCAACAAAAGAAGTTGAATAGTATGTTCTACAAACCGAACCCAAACCACAACAAATAGCAACACTGGGACATGCATGAAAAAAAAAAATCTTGTGCAATGTTTACAAGGCAATGCTGGCAGTAAAAGGATGGGAAAGCACCAAACCAATCGGTGCTGGGGAAATAATGCACCATGTCCGCCCAGCTTCTCGGCTTCTCTACGGAATAGAATACCCCAAACTACTCTCACTTATCACCCCGAGAGCCAAAAAAAGAAGAAGAAAGATCGCAGATAAACCTAGAAATCCACTTAATTTCGGGCCGGAAAATTCCCAAACCCAGTAACAACAAAGAGATCCCCACCGCCAAGCGTCGCTCGAGTCCTGGTCGCAGCACCCTTCTCCTGCATTCCATCGAACAGATTGCAAGCAACAGTAAGACCAGCGCAACCAAAGGCAAAAGGAAGGCTAAAACCAATCCCCGCACGCACGCACTCACCTGGGCCTCCGAGGTAGCCTTCCCTCGCCCCCCGGTCGCAGCATCCGTCTCCTGCATTCCATCGAACAGGTTGCAAGCAAAAGTAAGACCAGCGCAACCAACTGCAAAAGGAAGGGTAAAACCAATCCCCGCACGCACGCACGCACCTGGGCCTGCGAGGTACTCGCCCCACCTGCAAAAGAAGGAACACGGAGCGCGGTTAGCACCAAGGGCGGCGGAGAGCAGCGGCGGAGAGGGGGGATCGCGGGGCGCGGGCTTACCTGAGCGCTCGAACTGGAGCTTCTTCTTGGGCCTCTCCGTCTGCTTCCTCACGGCCTGATGCTTGGTTCGAGCCATCGCGGTGTGCGGCGCCCCGCGCCGCTGTCACGTCGGACGGTTTCGATCTGGAAACCCTCGGCGGGCCGGGCGCGGCGACGGTGGGGCTGTCTGCCAGGGGGTTCTCTGTCTGTCTCTCCGGGAAGTTGAGTTGGGGTGAAATGCCGAAACGAAAGGATGTGTGGCGTTTTTGTGGGTAGCACCCCGTCGTCATAAGTATTCACGCTTTGCTTACCGGTGTCCGCATGCGAGTGGCTATCGGGGTAACGGCTAGTGCGTGCCGAACGTGGGGTGCAGTGGACCCGCATGGCAGTGAGAGACGCTTGGGAGCGGTTTTTAGCGTACCGACCGTTGGATTAGTGGACCCACATGGCAGTGAGAGACGCTTGGGAGCGTTTTTGCCACCAGGCCCTCGCATTGTACGTTTATTTCTTTGTTTGGCGTAACAAGAACCGGATAGGCCACTGAACACGGCATTTTTCGGGCCGGGTAACCCAGTTTTTCGGGCCAGGCCTGCCCATGACGTCCCACCACCTCTACCAGCCAATTCAAAAACAAATTTTGCACTACAAAGTAGCTAAAAATGTATTTCTGGGCCTAGTTCCCAAGAATTTTTTACGGGCTTCAAAATCTCTGCCCGTGCCCCATCTTCATGGGCAAGTCAGCAATGTTGTGGCCCATAGTTTTGCTCGGGTATACGGCGGGGTAACCCTTTTGCCGTGCCCGACACCACCTCTACCAGCCAATTCAAAATTTTAGACGGATGGGACATGCATGTCACATGCAGTTATCTTAAAGCCAATGGTAAATATTATCCTACCATGGCGTAATTAGGCTAAAAAATAATCGGACAATGTACATCTAAACGTAATTATTTTATTTTTTTGCCTACATTTAATACTCAATACATACATTTTGATGTGATGGAGAATCTTATTTTGCATAGTGGAATTTACTTTTGGGCAATAAACACTGCTCAACCAAACCAGCTCCCCAATACATTCTCTCCTCCACTACTCATCTACAAGGTAGCAGGTGCTATGTTGACGCTTCTACAACTCCGAAACCTTACATACCGGTTAGACTGGCTGGCATTGGTATTTTCATTCTTAATTCGTGGGTACAACCTCCTTAGAGGATCATCATCAGAGCTATCACCCACTGCACCTCGGTGCTCGCTGCTGGCCTTGCTTTAGCAGCTGCAGTCATCAGCAGGCTGCAGATCTACAACACCATCTTCATGTTAGACAATGAAGAATTGGTTCCCTTTTTTCAACTATGAAGATCATACCGATACACTATATTGGAAAATTAAGTAATTTACCCAGCTCTTCACCAGCTTTGCTACAACTAGGCAATCAAGAATTTACAAAATTCATAGAAGCCTCAACACAACAGCTAATGGGCTCGCTATGCAGGCTCTTCTTCAAGCGCCCTGCTTGCAAGCAGGTTCATATATACCATTCCTGTAATCATGACTTCATGAGCTACATGTACTCCAGTGCCATGTTTCTCATGCTTTAGTACCTATAAGCTTGATCGATGTATCCATTTTTGCAGCTTGTTGTTGCTAATAATAAACTTGTTGTAAAAAAAACTTGTTTGCCCTGTTTCTCAAGCTTCACTGCCTATAAGCTTGAACGATGTACCCATTTTCGAAGTTTTGAGAACTAGAGGAAAAAAAAAAAATACGAAAACAAGATTGAAAGGAAATCTGTCGAAACACGTTTTTTTGGCGTCAATCCCTTTTATTACTTGTTATAGGGAAAGGGGATTAATCGTAGTCAATTTGGTACGGTGGAGTTGATCTTAGAAAAGTGAAAGCATAATTATAATTTGAAACACATGGAAGTAATAGATACTTTTCTATTAACCCCCAATTGAAGTTTGTTGACTAACTAGTAGGTAGCGAACTATTACCCGTGAGGTGTTTGGATCAAACTAGTTAATAGGTGGATGAAGTTTCGTTTTACCAAAAATACCACTATTTTCTACTATTCGTCTAGTTGATGGATAGCACTCTCTCAAACCCATATTATAACAGGTTTTTATTTTTTTAGATACATTGTTTATATGTACATAGACATAGTGTATATCTAAGTGTACATTAAATTATATGCATTGAAAAGCCAAAATACCTTATAATTTAGAATAGAAGGCGTAGATGTTATTATTTATCAGTTAGTGGGGGACATTTTATACAAGTTGTTACTAATGAGCTACTTCCTCTATTCCAAATTGTAAATCATTCAAAAAATCTTAGAGAGTCAAAGTATTTCAACTTTGACCAAAATTATAAAGAAAACTATAAATAATTGTGACATCAAATAGGTATAGTATGAAAATATAATTAATGAAAATCTAATGGTACTTATTTTGGATGTAGCCAATTAGTTTTTTAGCAGCTAACTAATAGTTGGATCCAAAAATACCCATAATGTTGCTATGGAGTCATTGCCAACATATTGGTTGCAATACAGGAGTAATAATTAACTTCAATTAAAAAGCACACTAATAATAGTGATACAATATGAAATTATAGGCTTCCTTATGCATATCTTGTGGGTAAATATAACATTTATACGCTAGTGTGTCAACTGCCACCTGGCTTCAAGCCTCCCTGCCAATTTAATTAAAAAAACCACCTAACAAACGAAGGCCACCAAGCACACTACATCACCACAACAGGGCCTTTTGCTACACTCGTTGCTCGTCTCCCTCCTCAGATCGCGTTGCCAACCGCCATGGAAGTCACAGGAACCTTGTCGATCGCTGCATTCGCCCTCATGGCGATGGCTGTGGCGGCAAACAAGGACGGCGACGTGCTGGCGGCGCTGCGCAAGGGCCTTGAGGACCCCGATGGCATGCTTACGAGTTGGGACCCGAGCTTGGTGAACCCGTGCACGTGGTTTCATGTCACGTGCGACGGCGACAACCGCGTCATCCGTCTGTGAGTTTCTTTCTTGCCTACACTGCATATCATATCGCCCTCTTCGATTTGGATCTTGGATCGATCGCCTAATGTTCAGTGTAGGCAGTTGTGCTCAATCGTCCATCGATGTGAGACCTACTCGGAATCTCAAATAGATGAAAAAAAAATTCTTCCAAAATACATTATGATTAGAACTGTATTCTTTTTGTGCTACTATGTAAAATCATTTTGCGAAAACCATTCCTGTACTTGTTGGATCTAAACTGCTGCATCTTGGACAGGGATCTTGGGAGACTGAACTTGTCGGGTCCTCTGGCGCCCGAGCTGGGACAACTGGAGAAGCTGCAATACATGTTAGCTCTTCTGTTGCTGTCCTTTGGTCGTGAAAATTTCCTAGTATCTTCAACTGTGCATTGGCGAGGTATCAGTATAATTGACTCTTATTTGTGACCTCTGAAATTCTGAATAATAGGGAAATTTACGGGAACAATATCGGTGGATCAATCCCATCAGAGTTTGGTGACCTGGCAAACCTGATCAGCTTGGACCTGTCCAGCAACAGCATCTCAGGAGCTATACCCGCAGCGCTCGGGAACGCCAAGTCCCTGACATTCCTGTAAGTTGTCTGGGAATAATAGTTACGCATTTCTCGGTTATATATGCGTGCGTGAATGTTCTTCAACGTTGTCAAATGGCAGGCGTGTGGATCACAATCGCCTGACGGGGCCGATCCCAAGGGAGCTTGCTGGGCTGCCCAATCTTGGAATTGCGTGAGTGCTATACTATCTACATCAGTTGAACCTGAGCTGTTCTCAGTGTATTATCTATCCATTGTTTTCAGTCTCCTGTGTTGTACTGTATGCTATACTCAGTTGAACGCCTCAACAATATTTTCCCTCTTTTCTGCTTGCTGCTGCTGCAGAGATTTCTCCAACAATGACCTTTGCGGCACGATCCCGACAGACGGAGCATTCCAGAAGATCCCCCCTAGCAGGTAAGTATGTCGAGCTTCCTCCATGAGTTCATGTTCAGAAACTGCAAGAATGCTCTCCAACGCTCAGTCCCCTCTGCTAATCGTTCTTGTCTCCTGTGTGTTGCGCAGCTTCAACAACAACCCGCGGCTACATCAGGGGGACGTGTATGAACCCAGCTGTTAGATGGCTATCTGTAAGTCTGTATGAATAATGATCGAACAACAGAGAGAGCGGTGTTTTGATCCATGGATTCAGGCCAAAAGGCCTTGCTCCTTGCCGAACGGCCCTTCAGATGGCTAGATTGTAGTACTTGGTAGTTCACTTTGGCTTTTCTAGATACATTGCTTTTACTATGCACCTAGTAAATGCATACTAAAAAAAAAACATCTAGAAAAGCCAAAACAGTCAACAATGTAGAACAGAGGAAGTACATGATGTTGATCGCTATAGCCTACAGGTACTCCGAGAATGCTAGACCATAATAAAAGATTAGCATGGGAGCTCCAGAGCTTTTAAGCGAAAAAAAGATAGAGAAACCATCAGTCAAGCCATGCACACCCTCAGCCTGCTTCGGAGATTTAACGCAAGGCAGATTACAATTACAAGACAGGTCGTTAAAGCATCCAGATTCGTGTCAAAACATCACACATTGTAGCACATCCCTTTACTAATTCTACAACCAAGTAAGCTTGGTATTGGTAGATACTAGATACATAGGGAGGTGCCGAGGTGGTACTTGCTTCACCCTGCCTACTTAAACATCTAGTCCAGGAATACATTTACATATACTAGAAGTCTACTAGAACCAGAGAACGGTGCACAAACATTACTACATCCCAAGAGAACAGTTCCACCTCCCTAAAACCAATGACCTTAACACTAGTAGGATATGACATATCAGAAACCAACAGGAGAGGCTACTCCTATTGCATGGTTCCCCTCTCGTTTTTTCTTCAGCTTCCTCAGGAGGTCCTCCAGCATGTTCCTCTCCTTGTAATCGCCAGTAGCTACAAGCGATTAAGAAATCCAAAAGCTTTGTAAGCAGCTTGTTTAGGTAACTTCAGCACTTTGTTAGAAAACTAGATCAATTCTTATTTTCCACAAAGCCCAGCCCTGCCCACTCCAGCTAACGTATACAGCTTGTGCAAGTTGTTGCACCTGGAGTTGGTATTCCTACCATCGTAGTCTATTTCTCAGTTTCTCACCCAATACAATAACACTACAGGAAAAAAAAAAAAAAGATCAACTGAATATTATTTCCACGCTATCGTGCCAAGCCATCCAGGGAAATATTTGCACTACACTTTATCTGAAGTGTCCCTAAAAAAATTCATTTTCAGTAACAGAAAGCAGATAGTTAGGATCAAATTCATGTCTTCTCTTGTTCAGGTTAACCCAGCTAAGAAAGTTATCATTAGCTAAGTGCTACACAGAAATACTCCTCTTGTTGCTTGAATATTTTTAGTGACCTGCCGGTGACAAAATTATTTGGTTGGACACTGACGAATACACAGCCAAAAGTGTGCATCTTATCTGATTCATGGGGAGTTTCAGTAGGATAAGGATCAGTCCGATTTGGGGAGCCATGGCAGAACCAAAGGCCAGATTCTTTGCATGGACCTTGTTGGTCAATAAGATTTTAACAGTGGATAATCCAAGGAGGATAGGGTGGCTGCATAACAGAGTCATCTCCGGATGGTGAATATTGCCCACCGCCGGTATGGAAAATTTCTAAAGCGTTATTATGCATAGAAAAATATGTTTATCGTGCTCCATCGCTTCATGAGCCTAACTGAAGCTAAAAAAAATATTATGTGCCCCATCACTTTACGAGCCTAAACTGAAGCTAAAGAAAAAAAATTCATGCGCTCCATCATTGCTACATGAGCCTAAACTGTTAGCACAAAAAAAAAACATAGTTCCTACATGAGCCTAAATTATATAAAATAAACAGAAGCTCCTTCATGCGCCTAAACTAAAAAAATGAGCTATTTCATGAGCCTAAACTATATAAAAAAAAAAAATGCTCCTTTAAAAGCTTGAATTGTTAAGAAATTATTTTCCCCCATGAACCTGAACCGCTAATGACAAATTTTGATATGTGGGCAGCAGCCGATCATGGGTTTCATTGCATATGGTTACAGAATATTAAACCACCGGTTACGTATATGCAAAAAAAGTACATAAATGAAATGAACATACGAGTTTCTCAAATGTGTTGGAAATAAACAAAGGTTCTGGTGCATATCTAAATTAAACAAACGGTTCAGAAGTGAACACAGACCCAAGTTAAACATGATCCATGTCCAACAAACTATAGGAAATAAAATATTTAAAGTCTAAAATAAGACTTGACAAACCTGATCAAACAAGCTGGACTCATCAGTTGTCTTGGGAGAGAAATTGGTTCAGCTTAGTGAAAATCTTTGCCTGGAGGTCCTCATTGGCCCTCGCGTTTTCCTTTGCAGTGGCATCAGACAACGCTTGTTCCTGCGCTTTTACTTCTAAATCCTGGACAGAATGGATGTTCACGAGTTGTTGTTCCTCCTCCTCTAGTTCCCGAAAGGCATGGTTGAGCTTGGTAACTTCTTTCAAAATCTCACTTTTCTTCTTTACAACTGAATCTATTTTCTGGGCAGTGACCTGGAGAGCATTTTTCTTAACTGAGAGCATTTGCTTAACTTCACTAATAGCATGGTCTACTTGCCCAGAGCTTGCTGCAAATTCAGAATAGATAAGCTGCAATTGTTGAGAAATAGCAACCAGTTTGTCCAACATGGCTTTGATGTTGGAAATGCTAGCAAAATTTCTAGGGAGGCTAGTCGAAGCAAGTTGCAGGGCCGCACAATGAGGAGGACAAATGGAGCAAAGGGAGTACACAGCTCGTTCTGGAGCTTATTGAGGCGCACAAACGGAGCAAAGGGAGTATACAGCTCGTTCTGGAGCTTATTGAGGTGCCACACCTTCTTCGGCTTCTTCTGCTTCTGGCGCCTCGTAGCCCCTGCTTCTCCCAAGAAAGATGCAACGAATAGCAACCCCTACTCCTACTTACTTGTTCTTGTTCATGAATACAGCCTTGCTGCGTCGAACGTATCTTTTTTTCGAGAACACGCCTCAACGCGTTTTTTTCGAGAACGTATCGCACCAAGAAGTCACAGGAAAGCTTCCAGACACGACCGTCCGAATGTCGCAAAAACAGCGCGTAATCCACTTTTTGGACGGCATTTCTGGCCAAATGCCGGCGACAACGATGGGGAAAAACAATCCTCTATCGTACCCTACAGCCTACAGTCGCGAATTTCGCAAACAATACAACGAAACTACTAAAAGAGAGATGGCGGATTGTTCATGGTGATGTGGGGTGGAGAAGCGTTTGCTCGCGAGGCGAGGACAGCAGGGCCTATACCTGGCTTCGACGCCGGCGTTGCCCGGTGAGAGCAGCTGCCCTGGAGCTCTTGCTCAACCTTGATCCGGTTCTTCTTTGGAGCCATAGCGGCGGGCGGTGGTTCGAGTATATTGTCTCCTTCCCTTCAACGGCGAGGTGAAGCACAAGGTCACGCACAGCAATGGCTTCGCAGAAAGATCCCGTGTGGCGGCGGGTAGCTGTGTAGCACAGAGCAAGCTCACCGACGGAGTGACGGGTCATGCCAGGCATTGTACTCCACTGTACTCGCTCCCTGCTTCTGGAAAAGCTGCAATGTAATTAAGGCATTCATCCTTTCATCATTTTGACTGTCTTTATCTACCCTATTAATGCACCAACTTTACTAGGCTACAAATAAAAACAAATGTCTACAAAAAAAATTCGAAATCTTTCAAAACGGACACTCCAAATTCAATCTCGCATTTCTCTCTCTTTACTCACTCATAATCCAAGGGTCATAATTCATTGTGTCAAGGTAATCCCTCCCACGCGCTAATCACCCTCCCACTCCCCGTCGGACGTGGCCGCTATTCACGGGCGAGAATTGGAGCCTTCCAAAAAAAAAAACCCTCGCTGGCTGCCGCGGTGGTGCGGCCTTCCTACAGAGTATACGCCTCCTGCAGTCGCCGACGTCCAGGCCGCCTCTCGCTCCCGATCCACGGACCTAGACGATCGGTGTCGCTGCGGATCGTCGCCCTGTCGTGGATTATGTCGCGCTCTCGCCCGTCGCTCACTGCCGCCCAAGATGTGCCTCGCCAGAGACCCTCGCGCGTGGCGGCCGGCCAGGTGCTGGTTGCGGTAGCCATGCCAGACAGCCATGAAGAAACCTGCAGGGGCGCGGCTGTCGTCGTCCTTCCTCGGCACCTCCTCCCGCGATGCCGCCGACGTCTCCAACTCGTGACGCCGGTAAAACCCCGACCCCCACCTCCTGTTTTCTTACTTTCTCTGTCTGGGGTCGATGGGGTTTGCGCCGGTGATCCCTCACCTTATAAAATCGATCCGTAGTATCGCTCTGGGGCTCCTTCCGCCCCAACATGAGTTCTCTTTGATTTTTCTTCGGTCCTCACCTTTCTCGACGAAGGAGCTAGAGGAGACAAACGGCGCCGGAGGCAATGTAGTATCAGATGCTCTGTGGAGCAGGAGCAGTAGGCTATGTATGTGCACGCAACATGCTCGATCAATTCTCTTTGCATTTTTCCTTCAGCGTTGATTCTCCGCTTTGAGTTTTTCAAGGCTGCTGTCCTAGCCTTCTCCTTTCTTGCACAAACTCTACTAATGCACTTGAACAATGCATCATAGCTCAGTCGACTAGATGATTCAGTAATTAATTAAAACAATCGAGAATGCATGAACTTAGCACCTAGACTTGGTACAACTTAGCACCTAGATTTGGTACAACTTTGATGCCAAGTAGTTGTAGGCTGAACTCTGAAGTCATTATATATAGAGCTTGAGACTTGGAGAGCTTGAATTGAATCCAGAGTTTAATTTGATGCAGTTATCGGTGGAGGATTTTGAGAATAAAATTTGAAGTAAATTCTGCTGCTCTTGACTGCTACCATTGGCATTTTGTTGTCTTGTGGCACTCTTTTGACTTTTTACGCCCTACAGCCTGCATTTGTAGATTGGGAAGCTGTCCCCAGAGTGGACGCAGTGCCTTGTCACGCTTGTCAACTCGTCCAAGTTGAAGATTCAGGGAAGCTCGTGTTCCCAACAATGGAGCTGAGGATGATGCAAGAGATAAGGCTGAAGAAAATTCTAAGGGTAAGCAACAAGCCCTCTTGCTATTTTTTAGCTGTTACAAGTTTTTCAGTTCAACCTTGCCTGGGCTTCAAACACTGGAAGGCTATCTGGTGCAGTTCAATTATTCCTGGCACTGCACACACGGTTATTTCGTGCATAAGTGGGTGGAATTCTATTGCCAGTGTTCAGTTGATTGATCCCATTTAACTCCCTGTCCAAGAACGGTAAGATTGGGTTAGAATTGGCTGTCAAATCTTCTGCATATGTGGTAGTCATTCTATTCCGCATCCATTTTATGCTTACGGGAACAACTTTTGCTATTATGTGAGGTAAGTAATGCATCTGTGACATGTGAATACAGATATCTAGATAAAACAGTATCGACTGAATGCTAACTCCTTGAATTATGTAGGCACAATCACTAATTTGAGTATATGTCAGCTGTCTTTTATATGCAACCGAGAAGTTCCAAGGTTTCCCAAGAATCTAATTTGATCTATTGAAAAGAGCACTGTTCTCGGTACAAATTTTAGGATAAACGTGATTCAATGCTGTCTATTTCTTTCGAATGATATAGAACTCACTGGGCCAATCAAGCAGGTAATAATCTTTCTTCAAATATGCTGAAAAAAAATATATTGTCTTACATTTTTTTCACTATTATTGAATCTTTTTATAGTTGGTAATAATCTTTCTTCAAATATGCTGAAAAAATATGTTGTCTTACATTTTCTTCACTATTATTGACTGCTAAGTGGTCGTGAATAGAAGAGCAAGATGCAACTTAAGCTAAGCACTAGACATGCAAAACAGAGACCACAAAAAGTGGGCACATGGAAAATAAACTGCATATCGTTTTTTTTTAAAAAAACTTTGGAGATTACAACATATATTTTGAGTCATATGTTTGGTTTATTGTAATCAGTAGAGTTGTATTATAATTGTTAAACAAAAAAATTTGAGTCGTATTCTTTGTCTTTGAAGAGATTGAACTCAATTTCAATAAAAAGGAAGCCCAGATCATATGTATTGTGTGTGTTGAGTTGCAATGGTTCAAGTCTACTCTTATGCAGAGAAATAATAGTTTTGTTCTTTTACATTGTGTTTTTTTGAATGTCTCCGTAGCGCTAGCACGGGCATTATACTAGTATTATTTAACTCTCCCAGCACCGTGCCACGTAGAATCCTCCATGCCTACTCAAGTATCGGCTGCAATGATAAACCCGGTGCTTGGAAGGAAGATGTTGTGATTTGCTTTGAGGCATCGGTGGAAAACAGCACATCGTGGCTAGTCTAAAAAGCAATTTTAGCATAATAAGAACTGTGGTTTTACATCTCTTTGACAAAACACATATTGTATCTTATGAAAATAACCAATTATAGCCTTTTATTGAAAACATAATTTTATATCTCTTTGATTTTATAAGACCATAGCTTTATGTGACTGGTTTTTTAAAACGTTCCTTACGTGCTTTCTAACAAGAAAATAAACTGTAAAATCCTTTTCTTCCCTTCAATTACGCGAAAGGTTTGTTGTTTTTATCTAGATTGAGAAAGATTCAATACAACACGCCCTAATGACACTTGGGATATATACAAAACGCTCGGACCCTCACTAATGAACTACAAACTAAATTGTTACATTGTACGCGAACTATAAAAATCCTACCAAATAAAGTCTAAGTTGTCACCGCCCCAAAAAGCAACTCAAATAAAACTTCGCAAAAACCGTCATGTGTAGCCCAAGTTGAGCCCTTATCTTACTACCTTGAGCTTCGAACCTAGGAGCATCCTACGAGAACCTCCTTTACCGTAAACCTTGGCTTGTTCTCGCTCTAAGACTATCTGCACTCACGTTACTTTATTTCCTTCCTCTATACATCCTAGTCATCAAGATTCCTTCCTCTGTATACAATTCTTCCGCACCTATCATCCTTTATACCTCTACTCTATCTCAACTACCATCAGTGAGATCCACTTATAAGTTTATCTAAATATATCTATGTGTGATCTAGTTTTAAAGGATTTATTAAAACGAATTCAATAGTGAAATCGGATTTTAATTTGCTCTTGTAGTTTGGGAGTTATAACATTTTTTACTTATTTGAAAATAGTGGGGCCCGCTGCTCACCTCCCTCCCCCTCTCTCGTGCGCAACAGCTCTCTGACAACTTTGTCCTTTCCAGAGCTCCCGCTATCACGCCATACTTCCAGGGAAACATGATGCCACGCTGGGTACCGGAGCTTGTACAGAAGACCGCTGCAGCTCTGTTTTGCTGTGTAGTGCTCCTGGAAGGGCTCCACGCTGGGTACCGGAACCTATACAGCTCACGAGTGCGGTCAGTCTAATCTGTCATTGTGAATGAGAGGATTTGGGGATTTAGAACAAAGGTAACCCAAAACAAACCTTGGCTTGTTCTCGCTCTTTAATTTTTATTGACTCAACATTTGAACTAAATGGATACCTTTGTTCTAAATCCCTCATTTATACTTTAAAAGAAAACGATGTACTCCCCTCCATACCAAATTGTAAATCGTTTGAAGAATCTCTTGGTGACTTAAAGCATCTCAATGTACTCCCATCATCGCAAATTGTAACTCGTTTAAACTTCTCATTTGCACTGACAGGAGACCTGCACACAGCCGACGATGGGCCAAAGAATTTTGAGGCGAATGAGAGGATTGGGGGAGATTGGTGTTGCAAACATGTGGGGCTCCGGAAGAACTTTGGGGAAACGATAGTTTTGGGAGAAAGAAAGAGGAGCTGTTGGAGGCTATTTACACCTCAACTTCTAAAATTTTGTTTTGAGGGCAATGGTTGGGCATGTCTTGGAGTTGTTGCTCCTTGAACTTCGAACCTTTACACTTTATATGGTAAATTTTAGCTCGTTCTCCCAGTAATCGTCGCGAATTGCATCTTTATTGACCCCAACCTTTGACCTAAATGGTTACCTTAGTGTTAGACTTCTAAATCCCTTATTTTTACAAGAATTGATCATGGATGAGTTGGTTATGTTACATGTGGTGGAACCTACCCACCCGGGTTAATTCCTCAACTTAGCATGGGTGCTCACATTTTTCCTGGATTTATTCCGGATTTTTTTGGCTTTACGCTTTAAGTGAAAGCGACATTTCCGTCAATAACGAGACACTTGTGGTGACTTTGGAAAATATCCGGATTTGGCGGCTCGGTCTTGTGTGTTCATAGGGGTGAGTGTGTGGCGTTTGCGTTGTAATGTGTAATTACCAAAAAAAAACTCTTGTTTTTACTTGAAAAAAGAAAGTAATGTAACACGTTTTTTTTTGACAATGGCAATGTAACCAGTTTGAAATGAGCACCATCGTATGCTAAAAACAACGATAATAGAGATGCTCGGGCAGCTCCAGTGTTGGATCGAACCGAAGCGTACTAGCGGGTCCCTTCACTACAGAAGCAAAATCGATTTAGCGTGGAGTTCGATTGCGGTAGCAAGGTGGCCCACCACCACGGAGTAAAGAATGGAAAGATATTCTTGCCCTTTCCGTGGACTCTCGATGCCACCGCCGCACCCCCATTTAGCGGTGATTATTTTATCTGTGTGTACGGCGAAGAGTCGAACCATACTTGGCGTTCGAACCGAAGAATCTTTTCCCTCGGTTCGCTCCCCGCAATGTGTAAAGCGAACCATATGCACTTTCTCTCCCCATGGTTCGATTTGCTTTGCAACACACTGAGTTGCTCTTACTAAACATGAATAGATGATCTAATAAGCTTAGCGACTATTTAATTTGTTCCTCCTCTTTTTAGTTGCTTTTGAGGCTTGCTTTCCACAGAGATTATTTTAAAATTATTAGATTGAAATGTTTACGTGCACATTGGTCAGAATGGCTGAATAAAATCTATAGTTTCTAAAAGAGTGAAATGCACTATAGGTACGTGAACTTATCTTGTTTGTCTTAGGAAATAGGTCCATGGACTTAGAAACCACCATCCCGCCCCCTCGAACTTGTGAAACCGTTCACCCCAGGGTCCATGGGGGTTTTTAATTGGTGGTTTTGCATGGCAGCAGAAGCGGTTTTGCATGGTACTTGCATCGGCGATGACATCATCACTTCTTTTTTTTATTTGCGAAATTAATATCTTTTATTTAGAGCTCCAAATATAGCAAATAATATATCAATTTTGATCGTCTCGACGAGCTCTTTGCAATGATGTACTCCGTTTTGTTATTTGAGATAGTTTTATTTCATGTAAAATTAAATATTTCTATAAAACGAGTGATATTTTATTCTCACTTGCAATCTGATATATATGTGGTCGTGATTTTGTTCCCGATATATACATATTTGCCGTTTTTTTGAGGTAAATATACATAGGGTATATATTGCCGTGAAATTTACTACTCGTTTTATAGAAATTTTACCCTAAATATGTATACAAGCTAGGCACCGTGCAATATATACATATTTAGGCCAAAACATGCTACCTAAATATGTATGTATTGTGTGGACGATCGATCGCATGCATGCAGGCGTAGGTGCAGCTAGATGCATGCATGCATCGGCCGGCGGAAGCGAAGCGGAGAGCTAGGCGTCGCGCGCGGTGGGTGGCCCGATCGATCGTCCGGACGACGTATCGGATGGGCATTGTCGCGTCAATATATAATACGGCCAAAAACCAGCAAATATGTATATATCGGAACAAAATCACGACTACATATATATCGATTGCAAGTGAGAATAAAATATCACTCGTTTTATAGAAATATTTAATTTTACACGAAATAAAAAAGTATCTCAAATAATAAAACGGAGTATACCATTGCAAAGAGCTCGTCGAGACGATCAAAATTGATATATTATTTGCTATATTTGGAGCTCTAAATAAAAAGATATTAATTTCACAAATTAAAAAGAAGTGATGATGTCATCGCTGACGCAGCACTATGCAAAACCGCCCGCCATGCAAAATCACCAATTAAAATCGCCATGGACTGGGGGTAAACGGTTTCACCAGTTCGAGGCCAGATGGCTGGTTTCTTAAGTTCATAAACCTATTTAAGACAAAGAAAACAAAGCTTCACGTATTTCTACCGTGCACACTTTTTCTAAAAAAGTTGCTCGAGGCTCGCACGCGAATGCTACGTGACACTTGTCAGGCCCAGTGGCGCACGCTTGGTTTTGTGTGGACTGGGCTGGAAACCACTAGTTGACACCGTTTAGAGGAAGGTCTGGGCCTAAAATATTGATGGGTTGGATTTGTTTGTGGTGGACTGGTGGAGGTCCAGTACTGATTATGGCCCATTAGCATGTCTATATACTGCCTCCGGTGCTAAACCCTAGCGAGCCGCCCATTTGCGCCGCCGCTTGCTCGCCGCAGCCCTTCGCACAGCCGCCACTTCCGTCGCCGCCAGCGGCTGCTCGATCCGATGGCTCCCACGAAGAAGTCGGTATGAACCCCAAGTCATTCCATCAGCCAGTTCTCTGTTCCTTCCATTTCGAGGTGAATTTTCCTACGATAGTGATTGGTTTCCCGATTGTTTCGATCTGTGCAGAAGAAGAGCACAGAGAGCATCAACAACAAGCTGCAGCTTGTGATGAAGAGCGGCAAGTACACCCTGGGCTACAAGACCGTCCTCAAGACGCTGCGCAACTCCAAGGGTATGGATTCCGTTTCTTCTCTAAGCGTAGCCTTTCCCTTTCCTTTTGATAGATCCGAATGGCACATTGGGCCGTATGGGTTTGTACGAGTGTAGGTGTCTCCTTATAGAATTTATATCTGTCGTGATATGAAACGAATTGGCTTATGTTTTCGTGGATTGTGGTACTTATTGATGTGTGATGATCTATGGTCCTTTTGCGATCTGTATGTAAAGGACATTGCCACTCTGGTTACTGGCAACTGTTAGTTTCTTTCCAGCTAAATATGTTAAAAAATCTGCTTTCGTTTTGTTCTGTCTAGGAATTAACTCGTAGATGTACCTACACCTTCAGTTTCGTTTTTAGGTAGTTCACACTGAGACCTTAGAATTTGGACCTCCATTTTTGTAATGGGACTGAAGTTTGCCTCTTTGGCCTCCTTTTATCCCTGCCTTAGAGATGAATACAGTACCCTAGAACAATGCCAGCTACCAATTATAGAGTTCTATTTGATTTATTCATATCTGGAGGACAACTGGAGGCTGCAATAATGTTGTTTTCATGTTTTTTTAGTAGTATTATTTCCTCCTTTTGTTAATTGGCTCTTTTTGTTCATTCCATTATGTCTGAATAGTGACCGTAGTTCAGTTTGCAAAATGTTAGGGAGGTTATAACTTTAGCATATATACAGCTGTTATATTGTTGCATAGTTTATGAATGGGGCTGAAGTTTGGCTCATTGGCTTTATTTTTCTGTGCCTTTGAGATGAATGCAGCACCCAAGAACAAAAACAGCCTCCTGATTAAAGTTCTTGGTTTATTCTAAACCTGGAATACAATTGGAGGTTGAAATATTTGCCAACTTAGTACACCAAGATGAGTGTTTGAGTGATTGGGTCATCTCAGCATGCAGAATACTGACGAAATGATTAATGTAGTATTAATAATGATTTGCGTCAGCATGCAGAATACTGATGAAATGATTAATGTAGTATTAATAATAATTTGCGTATTTTCGCTTTGTCCAGCCCCATCATAGCTCACATTTTTCTGGAACTTTCAATGTTGTTGAATCTTTCAGTTTTGCCTGCTAATTATTACGTTGCTTCCTGTTAACTCTATGTTAACATTGTGCAAACATTATTGTTTTGACACCTGGGAACACTTGAGAAAAAGGTGGTGTTGTCTTTTGAGTACACAATTTGACACCTGTTAACTCTTTTCAGGAAAGCTGATCATCATCGCGAACAACTGCCCTCCCCTTAGGAAGTCTGAGATTGAGTACTATGCTATGCTGGCCAAAGTTAGCGTGCACCATTTCCATGGAAGTAAGACCGCCTTCATCCTATCATCATTATCTATTGCAAGTTCTGTTTGCTTTTAGTTATTTGGAATTGTACTTGGCACCGCTTTGTCATTGTAAAATTTGCTAGTTTAGGTTTTCACCCATTGTTTTGTTGACGTTTCAGACAACGTTGATCTTGGCACTGCCTGCGGCAAGTACTACAGGGTGTGCTGCCTCAGTATCATTGACCCAGGTTCGTATCTTGTAAATAAATTGTCATCATCTTATTCTGCTCGTAACTGTCGCTGACAATTGTTACCTCCTGCACCAGGTGACTCGGACATCATCAGCACCACCCCTGGCACCCAGTGAGTGAAGAGCCAGGAGCTCCGCCTATCATCACTAGTTGAGATGAGATGATATAGGGCTTGGGGACTTAACGCCCAAGCCCTATAGCCATTTCTTTTTTTATCTTCTAGTTATGTAATTTTGTCTATCATGTGTCCCAGCTACAATACTGATAATACCTCCAATGGGCTGCTATGTAAGGCGTATCTATGGTTTTGTTTAATGAGATCGTTATTATATATTTATATTCCGTCCCTCTCATGTCGATGTGGATCAGATCAGATCAATCTATGCGTTGATGAGCTGCTTGCTGATGTTGTTTGCCTGGATGCGTTGCTTGCTAAGCTTGGAATCATTCGTTTGTCGCTTCAACTGGTTTTGCATCTGGAGGCCAGGGTGCTCCTCCGTGTCCGATGTATTGCTGTCACTGTCACTGCCTAATGATTCATTGCTTCTGCTTCGATGTGCCTTGTTAATGCGTCAATGCGTCTTTACCATTCTCTGTACAGTACGCTTTGCTACGTTTTTTGGTACAAACGTCAGTAGATCGGCTGAAGCTCAAGTAGTACAACTTGAGCTTGAGTATAGATCTCGGCTGACGATGTACAGCGTCATAAAGAAGCTGTATGTGTTGGAAACGTGTCTACGAACCTGGCACGTGCACACATGCCTTGGTCCGGCGTCTATGACAGCATGAGAACAGGTCAAAACAGTCGAGCACACAGGTTTGGTTAGCCTTTTTTCAGTTTTGACACGCCGTGGACTGACGGAAGTGGGAGAAGTTGACCTTTTGGAAAGTTCTAGCAGGCAGGCAGCCATCACAGATCCACACCTCCCACGCCACAAATTGCTACGCGGACCTGGTTTGGTTAGCTCACCAACAAATTCTTCTCTTAATCAACACAAACACTCTGGTACAACAAAAAATAATAAATAATAATAAAAAACGTTAGATCCCAAAGAAAACATCACAAAAAAATAACGCACCAAAACAAAACAAAATTTGTTTATATATGGCATGAGATCAAATTCGTCGTCCTCCAAATTCACCACTATCCTTTTTTTGAGGAAAATTAGATTGCAACTAATAAATAAATAATTCTTCACACGAGCGAGAAAAAGGAAATCGTCTTCGACAAAAAACACTCGGCAATCCCGTGCACTAGCGGGAGCTGTTTAGGTTGGTCTCTACCTCCATAACCATATAAACCAGCCTCCCAACCGAACCGGACCTGCCACGTAGGCCGGCTCCAACGCATCCCCGCTTCCGTCAGCCAATCACATCACGCCGCGTGGCGCGCGTGCGTGGAATTTCCCACCATTACCGCGTCCACGCTATAATCACCTCGCCCCGCCCTCGTAATCAATCAATCAATCTCGCTTCTCCTCCCTGCTACTACTACCCCACGACCGGCTCCCGACCCCGCCGGCATCTCGCGGAATCGCGGCGCGGCGGTCAAAGAAGCCCACCCCACCCCACCGCACCCTAGCTCGCTCGCGCCGCGTCGCCGCGGTTTCCGCGGGCCATCAGTGGTCTCTCGGGAGCTTGGATCAGGGGGTGGGAGACGAGCTTAGCCTAGGGTGCTGCCGCCGCCGGTGCGGCGGCCGAGTAGTAGTGAGAGGAGAGATGGACGTGTTCCTGCAGAGGCTCAAGCGGCTGGATGCGTACCCCAAGGTGAACGAGGACTTCTACAAGCGGACGCTGTCCGGCGGCATCGTCACGCTCGTCGCCGCCGTCGTCATGCTGCTCCTCTTCATCTCCGAGACCAGTAAGTCACTATCCGGTGTCCGGCGGCCGGCCGGTAGTCGCCCGATTTTTTTTTTCTTTCTATTTTGCGGCCTTGTTGGCCCGGCGAGGTTGTGGAATCTGAGGTGTAAGCTTGTCAAAGAAGAAAGAAAACGAAGGAAAGGTTGAATTCTGACCCAATCTCGGCGAACTGATTGCTACTGCATGCCTGCCTCTATGATTACGTGGAGAAAAAAGATGGAATTTCGAGTAGCTACTTTGCTTTTGCATGGTGCCGTCCCGATTAATGCGGCAGCTCTGGTGCTGTTAGCGGTGTGTGGAGAGAAGAGATCCGTGTTTTGGTAAAATTACCCATGGGCATGAACGCGAATCCTAAGTACTGTAATGCATAATGCGAATGATTATTTTTGCACTCTATTTGGGCGTGAGACTCTGAGTTGCTGGAATATTTCAAAAAAAAAAAAAAAAAAAAAGTTGGATTTTCAGTTGCTTTCGGTTTAGTTCCAGCGGTTGTCCCAATTCGGTGGGTGGACAATACTCCTTTTAGCCGGTAGACACCTGGATTTATGTGCTGACGTCTCTGTCCGATCTGCTTGAGTTTTACTAGTATATTTCTTTTTCATGTTATTACAATCTCGTGTGCAAACAATTGCATACTGAGGATTAGTCTACTTTGCACTTTCTATTTGTGTCTCTGTATATTCAGTAAACTGTAGTTGAGGGAAACCTTCTATTTTTAGTCTGCAAATTTGGACTGGCACGGACTTATTATCTTTTCGACTTATATCACCTTTTCCTGAACCTGATGTGCTAGTACCTGAGTTTCAAGTTTTGCCCGTACAAGACATTTTGGGTAAAATTCCTTTTTGTCAAGTGTTTCCTTCAGGGTACTGCTGGCTAATTTATAGCATTTTTTTATCCTGTGGCAAGCTCATGTGTATCCACATAACATTTGTTTGGAATCTTTCATAGCTGAGCTGAAACGTTTAGGCTAAAATGCCAATATCAATGAGGAATATGTCCATTATCCCAAAATAAGTACAGTTTACCTTAGCGTGTGTTTGTCCAAAAGAAAAATGGGCTAAATAAGGTTGATGCCCAGTGTTACCACTGATGCAGTTTGGATAGTATTATGCCTTGTAGTTTTCTATCATTGGCAAATTTCAATATCCTGTCTTCAAAATCATGACATTTGTTATCTCTTTTTTTTTCGCACTTCTTTGTTTCTCTTTGAAAAACTTAACCTTATCTTATTTCTGCCTCTAAAATCTAATGATCTACTTATGTTGTTCCTCGTACCAACATGCTATTATTGTCAAGGAAATGCTGTATATTACATACTGTTCTTAAATAAGCAGAATGAAGCATCTCCTAATGACTTTTCTGTGTACTAATGTTTTTCAGGGTCATACTTTTATTCAGCAACAGAGACTAAGTTAGTTGTGGACACTTCAAGAGGAGAAAGGTTACGAGTAAATGTTAGTACTTCCTTACCAATTAAACTGTCTGTAGGTTATTTGTTTTACTTCTATAGTAATATTCTTTCTGTTTTAAAGAGACAGACACATGTGTTCTCGTGGTGGTAGTGCCTAACAAGCGTCTTTTTGTAATGGTTACTCCAATTTACAGTTTGACATTACTTTTCCAAGTATTCCTTTGCACCCTCCTCAGCGTTGATACAACAGATATTAGTGGAGAGCAGCATCAAGACATTGCACGCTTCTGATGTTATCATACTTTGTGATACCTTGTTAATGTTTTTTTTTTTCATTTAATGATTCAATTGTTTCCTTTTTTTCCTGTAGAGGCATGACATCGAGAAGAGAAGATTAGATTCACATGGTAATGTTATTGAATCAAGAAAAGAAGGCATTGGTGGAGCAAAGGTTAGTGGCTTCTGTTGCAGACTTGTAGAACACTAGCTCACAAAGAAAGTGTTCATGTTTTTATGACAGTTGTAGGAATTGTGGTGGATGATGTATGGGTAGAATTTCCTTCTTTCGATAGTTGAACCAACCAACATATACACCTGTGCACATTTCTGGGGTAATAGTGCAGTTTATTTATATTTTACAAACAGAAGGTTATAATTTTGAGAGCCGTTGTGGTTCAATGAAAAATAGAAGACTAGGCATAAGAAGCTGATAAGTTATGGGTCTTTATAACCTCACAGTATTATGAGCATACCAATAAATTTCTTACTTTCTTCTATCCTTAGCCCATGTATTTCCGTCTAGTTCACTGCTGAATTGTTGCTCCCTAAAGAGCTTCTAGAACTCATGGAGAGCACTACCAAATTCGCGACATGACATCAAGAAGCTAGAAGTTTAAAGTTGGCATTCATACATGTTTTTAATGACATAGGTAGTTCATTATTGTTATATTTGAGTCTAGTATAGAAGCGCTTCCAACCTTGTTATCTTGAAACTGTTCTATGTGACTATGTCAGATCTTTTGTTTCCATGTTTCCTCCAATACGCACCACAACCACAACGAAACCTGATCAACTGAAGATATGAGGCTGTCTTGGTACACCTTTTAGCAATTTCACATGCATATCCTTGATAGAAAGTAATATCTTTTGTATAGATCGAGAGACCATTGCAAAAACATGGAGGAAGGCTCGACAAAAGGTGAACAATATTGTGGCACGTGTTATGGTGCCGAGGAGGTAGGCACACCTTTTTGGTTCATTTTGTTTTATTGTGATTTTTCCCAACATTTACTTATCCATGTTATGCTTTACTTCTCAACATCGAATATTGCTTGGATCTACTCGAGCTCAGTCGGATGAGCAATGCTGTAATTTTAAGAAGTCAGGGAGGCATATAAGAAGAAAGGATGGGCTCTGACAAATCCTGACCTAATTGACCAGGTATATCAGATATTTTACCTGGATTTATTCATCATGAATGTTTACATTTAGCTTATCTTTGGGAGAATCTTACTTTTTAACTTATATTGTGGACAATTAATCCACTGCTTTTAAGAAATCACAATCACTTGGAGGCGCCTAGCCTGTATGCGTTCTTGATCCATCATATGCCTTGATTAACCGAAATTGCCATCTGCAATGTAGTGACATATTCATGTGTTGGTTTATAATTAGCATGCAACTTTTCCTGGTGAACTTTTTTAAAGGTTTCCTGCACACTTTCTTTATTCCTGAGATCCACTGGTTTGTTTTTACCGTTTAGTGCACAAGAGAGGATTTTGTTGAGAGAGTTAAAAACTCAGCAAGGTGAAGGCTGCAATGTCCATGGCTTTTTTAGATGTCAGTAAAGTTGCTGGAAATTTTCACTTTGCCCCAGGCAAAGGATTTTATGAATCAAACATAGATGTGCCTGAGCTGTCAGTAATTGAAGGTGGTTTCAATGTAAGTAGATCATGTTAAGTTTTTTCCCCTTTGATTATTTTGAATGTTTATGTTCAATGTTTCTAATATTTTTACCTGTAACTTTACCAGATTACCCACAAAATAAACAAACTGTCCTTTGGGACAGAATTCCCTGGTGTTGTTAATCCACTTGATGGGTAACTAGCTATTTTTCGCTGATCATAAAATGGTGGCACTCATATTAACCTAAATATGTATTTTCTTACTCAAACATTTCACCATTTATGAACGCAGTGCTCAGTGGACACAGCCAGCTTCAGATGGGACATACCAGTATTTCATAAAAGTGAGTCTTTCTTCATAAATATATGTTACATTTTATGGCTTAATGGTGCATATAGAACTTACCGAAGTTTCCTGCTAGGGTTGTCCCTACAATATACACTGATATAAGAGGACACAATATTCATTCGAACCAGGTTCGCCAAACTATAGAATATGAACAATGTTTTATATTCCCTCAACATTAATATCTCTCTGTTTCTTTCATTTCCAGTTCTCAGTAACGGAACATTTTAGACATGGAAATGTTCGGTCCAAAACCCCAACCTGGAGTATTTTTTCTTCTATGATTTCTCACCTATAAAGGTAACAGCTTAAGTAATAAAAGACGCAAATACAGTTTTCCATAGATCATGAACTTCTTTTTATCATTTTGACATGTGTGATTATATTATATTAATTAATTCCTAGTTATTTTTTAATTTGTGCAGTTAGCATTGTTGTAATCCTCTCATATACAAGCTACTCATTTCTGTTCAGCGACCCTTATAAAATTGAACTGCCTATTGTTTTGCAGGTGATATTCACAGAAGAAAATAGATCCCTACTCCACTACCTGACAAACCTTTGTGCTATAGTGGGAGGTATGAGCATCAAGTTTAGTTTAGGTGTAGTTATCATTTGTCAAAAGATTGCTACATCTACAATCTTCCACTCTTCTGTAAATGAAACCTTTTATTAGCCCTCAAATGTCTTGCTGAATGCTCCAGTAATTCTTTGACCATCCTTTTCATAAACAGAACTTTTTGCCAATTGACTCCCCACATTCGTTTGCAGTTCTGGATATAGTATTGATAAAACAGTTTAATCTGTGCATTTGACTGTAGTGTTCATACTAAAGCGGAGCTTTTGTGGCAATAGATGTCTGCTACATTTCTGTATTTTTTAAAAATAAAAGTAGCTTTAGCTACAATTTCAATGAGTGCAGCTAACAAATTTGGTCTGCATGATCCTCAGGTGTGTTCACCGTCTCTGGTATCATTGACTCATTTATATACCACGGACAGAAGGCGCTCAAGAAGAAAATGGAGTTAGGCAAATACAGATGATCAACTTCGACCTTGTACTAGCCCCATCGTTTTCCAAAATTTTGTGGCATGTAAGGGGGTTATATGCCAGCTAAATATGACGAGATGCCACTTACGTTGCTGCGGTTGCAAGGCCATCAAACTGATGTTATTGCACGTTAGCTGATCAGATAACCTGTAAAAAGACAAGGAATAGTCTGGTCTGGGGGAGTCCTTTGATGTATATCATTGTTGACTGTCGTTAATGGCCTGAACCGGTGGGGTAATTTGAGTTCGGAGGTGGATAGATCATAGGTCACAGAATGTTTCTCATGAAAGTTTGTTGAAGGAAACAGCTTCACTCATTGTGTCACCCATCTTTGTACCTTTGTTCATTGGTTAGTGCTGCTCTTCAGGAAGAACTGGAACGATTCGATTGATTATATTGCTTTTCAACTAATGACCTTAGAGGACTTTGTTATCTCGTTTTAGCTATTCAGTAAATATCTCTAAATATAATATAGTGAGTGTTAACTCTACCTCCAATTCATTAGGGCTACGCCGATGCAAAGACGTATTGTTCTAGCTTTTCAAGGTATATGGTTTCTACCACGCTTGTAGATATTCATTATTATGTCTATACATATTAAAAACAAAATGTACCTAGAAAAGGTTTTCTAGAACGACTTGTAGGATGAAATGAGGGGCTTGGGGCAATCTCAATTGATGGTTTTACTTTTTTTTTCTTATTTTGTTTATCTTTGTGATGAATTGAGCTCATAATAAACTGCAACACTATTTATTCCTTATGATTGATTTCATTGGATTATATAAGCTAAGCTGTTTGTCAACCTATATTATTGGAGATGCTGAAAAAGAAAAAAAAAAAAAAAAAAAAAGGCCTTGAAGGCAACTTGTGGGGATTATGGTAAGCTGGGATGTGGATCATATAATTTGGCTTATAAGATCTGGGATGTTAGTAAACAACGCTGGCCTGCGGAATCCCAATTATGTAAGCTAGGCTTAAAACAACCGTGCCCTAATTAAAGAGGGCGTACATGTACATGCTCCATCGGTTTAAGTATAGAACCAACTCAGGATAAGATGGATATAAAATAGTACTGATTTTGATCGGAGTTGCTGTGCGCAGCTGCTCTCGGATGGAATCACATATATCGATATGACGAGCTGAATGGATATCAACAAATAGAAGCAGATTAGATGGATGGTGTCGTTTACTTGTCAGAACCGGTTGATCTGCACATGAGCGGCAAGCCTGTATTATGCGGGTCAACCGATATCATCCCATACAGATTTCACTGCAAGTGGCTACGTTTTTAACGTCAATATTCAGTACACTCAACCCACAAACAAAAGGTTCCTCAGGAGAGTAAGACCAACTTAATCTGCCAAAAATTGGCCTGCAAAATTCCCCACTGTCTTACCAAGTGACATCTCCCTGGCTAATGTTGAAATGTTCTTAATCTGCCAAAATTGGCCTGCAAAATTCCTTACTGCCTTACCAGGTGACATCTCCCATACTAATGTAGGATAAAGGCTATAGGATTGAAACAAATGAGCAATAAGGGTGTACTGTGTCTGTGAGTCTTTTAGGTCAGGGCTTCAGGAAGTCACCACTTCAGTCCTAAGAAGATAGCTTTTGGGAGCCCTTTTCTTGCGTAGGTTACCCTCTGCAAAGTGATGCAATCAGGCTAACAAAACCTGTTCCCCTAGTGAGCGGTTTTTTTCTGGAAGTTCACAGATTTGCAGGAAAACATTCTAAAGAAGAGAAGACGGTAGCAAATTAACAACACAACTCCCTATATGCAAAGGCAACTTCGTCTTTGATAAGCACCATAGATCATGGAGTAGTTGTCCATTTTATATTTAAAATAAAAATCTCTCTTATTCCATACATGTCGACTGGTATTAGCAACAGAATATTGCAACTTGATAAGTTGACGCGTGAATGCACGATTTATTATCTTTTCAACGAATCTGCACTCCAGACATGCTCTATTGAAATATTTTCAAAACTCTTAGTTTACCTCAAGTAGTACTCATGCCAGCTAGTAATGCAGAGTAATATAATTCTTTAGTGGCCAGTTTTATGAATGTCCCTTCCAAAGATCTGAAAGGCGTGTAATCTTATGAGAATGGATGAGACACAAGAGACGTGGACACCCTCTAAAGCATTTCAGTAAGAAAGTCCAATTGTGAAGTTATCAAATTGTCTTAATGAACTAGATCGTGATCCAAATCACATGCCAATGGTGTTAATACACTAAATTATTGGATCCTCAGAATGAAAAGAACTAATTTATTGGAATGAAGTCTTTTAACATGTCATTAACATCGAGGATGTCGATCATTGACCGATGATAACTACATTTGGAATCTCAGGTTGTTTTACTAGCAGGACAGATAAGATGACCCATATGCTAAAGTCAACTACAGGAAAGCAGCCTCTGTCATTAACTGTAACCTGCAATCCTTAATCATTAGAAACATTCTAAGAAATGCAGTAATCAAAACCAAGTAGAAACTGTTCTCCAGGAATTGTCAGCATCAGATCAGTCCTTTTCATTTCACAATCCCAAAATGTATGTCACGTACCTGAAGATCTCTAGCTCTCCTTTTCCCAGGCTACTTTCAACTTCCACCTATGAAACTGAAAGAGAAAAAAAAAAATGTACACATGGTATATATTTATTAACTTGTGTCTGAATATCTCAACTCCCTGTGCTGACACATTAGATGACCACAAGGCTGTTTCAATTGAAAAGAGTCAGCAGTAGGATGTTTCACAGTTTTCGGTATGACACAGGGCACAAGGGACATCAATATTGAGCTATAAGGAGATTCACTATTACACTAGAGAACTTGATATGATTTATATAACCAAATGCCATCACTGTACAAAGAACTAAAACAGCAGCAGCAAGCACCAACTACAGATGGTGCTTTGGATATTACACAGATGAAAAGCTCAGCTAGATGTGCCATGCATAGCGCCAACAAGCGATGCCACAACGAAGTCAATGTTCCTAGAAGCCATTCATCTCCAGAAGGTAAGTACGTCTCTTCATCAGCGCCTTCACAGCAGCCTTAAATGGCCCATCAAATGCTCCAAAGACAAACCCGTCGGCTTCCTTTACGGTTAGGATGGCCTCCACTGCTTCCCTCAGGTGAGGGCTTGATAGCCACCAAAGTCGCGCCTTGCAACGCCATATATCGCCCGGCAGCTCAAGATATGGAGCGTACTTGAGCTTCATGTTGCAGGCTGGGACCTGAGTCCTGTTGGAACACGCTGAGGCCGACAAACTGGTTCTCTCTGAACTCCTTCAGCTGCTCTGCCCCCATGCACAATGTGCCTTGGCCATCGGCATCTGTTAGTACCAGGCTCCGGCGTGGGATGGTCATTGATGATTGAGCGGAGAAGGTAGTGCCTCGTCGATGCCGCAATTAGCGAGCTGATTGTCCAGACGACACGAAGCTTCAGCCCACCATTGGTATAGAAAGACTCTGGCATGCTTCCATTATCCTCCAACGACGTCTCATGCTCTCCTCCGCCAACAACAGGCTTTCGTCAACCCTGGTACCCCCTAGGATGACACAATTCTCAAGTGTGCTCCCATACTCTGCCCGCCATTTCAGCAGAACTCCCTCCTCAGTACCCACATCCCCAGAGGGGAGCTCAATCCGAAGATTCCTGATGTGCGTGAAGTTCCTGAGCACCTGTGCCGGTGAGTGCTGCGACAGCTGCGAACAATGGCCTCCCACTACCGTTCGGGCCGCGCATGTTGTGGAACGGCTTGATGATTGTGAGGAGCATCATCTTGAGGAAGTGCGAGAAGACGTTCCGGGCTTGGGCGAGGACAGGTTGAGCGTGTCCTCGGCGTCGCCGTCGACAGCCACGACGCGGTCAATCTTGACGTACACATCGTGGACAAGGGGAACAAGCCCGCAGAGGCGCTTTGACACGGCGTAGCACCGGCCGAGCGACCGCACGTCCTCGACCTTGTTGAGGATGAGCAGGACGAGCGAATCCGGCAGGCAGTCGAAGTGGTCGACCCCTCGCGCACCGGGTCGGCGTGGATTCGAGCCTTGGGATGCATCATCGCAGAGAACGGCACAAAGGTCACACCTTTCCGTCCCCCAAATGGCAGGAACCGCCGCGGGTCAAATCGACGTGATTACCTGAAGAACAGACAGAGGACGAACATCGTCAGGGTAAGAAAACAGGTGAGTGAGTAATTAAAGAAAAATGGCAGAAATGGCAAGCGGTTAATTAAGCCCACATGCATCAGAAGGGGGGCGCCACGATAAAAAAATCAACAAGGACCTCAAATCGGGAAGCAAATCCAAGAATGAACGAACGAATGGTGTACCTCAATCACCGCACCGCAGTCGCGATTCCACCTCAGGTCGGCAAATTGAGCTCGAAGCTCGACAGGCCCCCAACCAAAAGCCGACCTCTCGCCGGAACACGCCCGGATCCGGCGCCAGAGAGCACCCTGGGCCGCGAAACCGCTGGCACGCCCCCACCTCCGAGCCAGAAACAGCCTGAACCGGGTGGTCCGGTCCTAGAACAAAAAAGGATGCAAAATTTCGCCAAATCGGGCACGGCTCAGCTCCCGAAGGCAGCTGGCTTCGAATTGGGTGGCTTTTGCTGCGAATCCAACGAGGTTAGGGTTTATGGAACGGACGAGCAGTTGAGGATAGGATTCCCCTTTCTTTTTCAATTCTTTAGAGAGAGAGAGGAGAGGAGAGATGGATGCAGGGAATGAATGCTTCTCTTCTCTCCCATCCCGTCCGATGCGGCTTTAATACTGGCTCTGAGCCTTTGGGTGATGACGCCGTTAAGTAACGGCTCCCGTGCCGTCCACCCACGTCAGCGGCAGAGACGTGGCAGGGTTAAACTCTGCAGTCGGCTTTGTCTCTCTCGCTAATCCTCCATTAGAATGTTATAATAAAAAATTTTATATTCGAGATCAGATGATCAGGAGTCAGGACAGTGATCTAGGTTAAAAGCAGTTTGTTCTTTTCTACTATAATCGATCCACATTGAGGTATATCGATCGAGATGGAAAAATAACCCATCATCACAAATCTATACTGGTATGTGATTGAGGTGACTATAAATACAACTAAAAAAGCCTTTATATATAGAAAAAGTGTGTTTAGTATTCTAAAGGCATTCATTGTCGTTGCACGTGTGGTTTCATGTAGTTTTCAATAATATCATAGGAGTACATTTACCACACGTGCAATATCATAGAGATGGCTCAATGCATTTCATTTAAAATATTGAGTAAAAGTCCACCCACGGTCCTCAAATTTGTTCCATCGTAGTCACTAAACTCGTGAAATCATACTCCCCCATATTGGAAAAGGAAGACGTTTTCAAAAAGTTTTGGGTCAAACATTGAATATAAATCATGAATAACTTTTAAGTCGTTGAGTTTAGAAATGTGAAAATCATATCAATAGATTTTCTTGAAAAATAATTTATAAAAGTATACAAATATAATTTTTAATAAATATTTTATAGAAAAGAGAAGTCAAAATTGCGGCTTAGTAGACCGTATCGCTGTCCTAAACGTCTTTCTTTTCAAGTACGTAGGAAGGAGTATGTTTAACTCCTCAACGGCTGACGTATAGAGTACGTAGTAACAATTAACGCAGGTGAAATTAATTAAACGTCCTCCCCTAGTAATACTTTACTGTAGTAACAAGCACACGCGTCGGGGGTCATGAGCTCTCAATCAAGCAGGGTAGCGTGACTAGTCGAGAAGAAGGACAAGGAGGAGGGCGAAGGCGACGTAGTGACCTGGAGTAGACTGAGAAAACGCAGCAGCAGGTGCGCGTGTGGCCGTGCGGTCCGCCGACCCAGAGCATAATGGCGTGTTCACACGGGGGTGACCTGGTGACGAGGGTGAGGCCGACATGGACCTGTGGACGGACGGACGGACGGCGGCGGCGCTGATCCAGGCAGGGGACGTACGACGACCAAACCAAGCGGGTCACCAGGACGTCGACGCCGTCGTTTTCGTTGCCACCGGGCGATTCGCGGTCTGTGCTTTTTGTAAGAAGAAAATCTACCGACGAGGGCGGGCCAATGGAATGGATCCTCTGACCCTCCCGGCCGGAAGAGCTGCGCGTGCCTGTTCTCGGCACAAAATAAATAAAAAGATCTGCGACGATCCATCCAGAACACTACACGACCGTGACGAAAAGAGCCATCAGAACGTACAGGTGCCCAAAACACATGGAATCCACGGAGACGGACAGGCGGACGGAGCAGCTGGT